>CAWUFW010008682.1:637500-860619 GCA_963921515.1 Calotriton arnoldi | reverse complement strand
TGTTTGATCAGCTGCCCGTGCAGACTGGGGTATGCGAATGTGAAGTTCAGGCAGCTGTTCCCCATTCACAGCAAATTGTGAGGGGCTCAGGTTCAGAGGGTAGTGTCACAGGTCTCCCATATGTCCAATAGGTATGACCTGGACAGATGAGGGTTAAGATGATGTGTTGTGTGGGGGATGTACATGTGCACTTGTGCAGCTCCAGGACTTGCATTCCCCATGACCTACTATTGTGACACAGTGCATAGTGTTGTTGTCTGGCTGCCAAGTCATACATCACTGAGACAGTGATGTATGACTTAGCAGTCATGCCTCTGCCATGGCATGTGTCAACTTATTGGTGGTCCTGCAGGGGAGTGACATGTGCTACATGCACACCATTGTGGCGATGGCTATCAGGACATGGGTGCATCATGGTGTCTGTCGCTGGTATGCATCACATGCATTTCCTATTTGACTCTGGGCATCCCTTTCATCCGGAAACCTGTACTGACTCAGTGGCAAGAGCTGTGATGTGTGCATGTCCACATGCCACACCGTGTCCTCTGCACTGTCCAACTACTGTGTACTTGGTGCATGTGTCCACACTGGGGTGTTGCAATCCAACAGACACCAGACAGATGGGTGCAAGGCCATGTGGGATGTGAGTGCCATGCTTGGCATCAGACTGACAATTGGCTTCTCCTGTTCAGTTAGGGCACTTTTAGCAATGTACAACTAATGATGCCAGGGCTTGCTCTGTAATGTGCTGTGCTCACAGTGGTGTGTGCGTTTGGTGCAGGTGACTGATGTCTGTCTGTTTCCCCATTGTTTGCAGATACATCCACGGCCACGGAAGGGGACAGCTCCACGGACCAGGAGGAGCCAGAGAGCCAGACTGGGTCAGCAGCCGAGGAGTGGTCGGAGGGACCCAGTGGCACGGAGGGCGAGGGAGCCACACCGAGGAGTCCTCAGCACCATCCACCTCAGCTGAGGACCAGAGCAACTCGGAGGATGACTCCCTTGTGGAGGCGGGTGTCAGCAGCCACCACACCCCAGCTAGTGTTGCTGTCCCGCCACCACCAGCACCACCACCGCCCTCCCATCGGCTCCCATTCCCCAGGTCCGTGGAGGCTCCCATGTTCGGGAGCGTGTCTCCTTTGGGCCAGGCACCGCACCCCCTGCCCCTGTGTCCCCTGCTGCCCTGAGTGAGGAGTCTGTGTACCTCCTTCGCCAGCTCCATGTAGGGCAGACAGCCATGCTGAGTGTCCTCCATGCGCACACCGCACTGTTGACTCAGCTGGTGTCGTTCATGGAGGGCATCTCATCGGGCATGTCTGACCTACAGAGGGGCAATAGGTCCATGGACTCCTCCCTGACGGCAGCAGTGTCCCTCCTCAGACAGTCCCTCACCCCTCCTGCCTCTGCTCCATCCACACTCCCCAGCACCTTACCCGTCCCAAGCACACACACACCGGCACAGGCACACACCAGCACACACACGTCCAGCACACAGACACACACGCCACAAACTAAACGCACACGCACGCACAGTCAGGGGACTGAAACCAGACTCACAGGGGATGGGGCCCTGGTACACACACACGCATCCACGGGCACTGCGCAGTCCTCAGTTGCCTCTCCCTCCAAAGCACCCTCCCTTGCCTCACCTGCAACCCCAAAGACCCAGCGCCTCTTCCTCAGTGACCTCGGCCTCTTCCCCTCCGATCCAGCTGCTCCAGCATCCAGGGGAAGAGGAAGCCCCCACATGGAGCAGAGTGCCCCTCGCCCCCGGACACCCTCCCCAGGCGCAGACAGACTGAGGCCCCCACCCGCAAGTCCCCGGAGTGGTAAGAGCAAGACCCCGCCGCCGCCCTGCAGCTCAAGCACCAGGTCTCCTTCCTCCATCCCTCAGGCCCCCACTCCACAGGTGCCCCCACCACACCCTGCCCCAGGTTCCCCCACCCACAGATATACCATCCCCAAGAGGCTCCGGCCTTCTCCCCTGCCACTTGCTCTCCCGGCACCACACCCCCGCTGCGCTTGTCTGTGCCACTGATGTGGTGAGGGTGTCCTCCCCTCTGTCCAGCCCACCTTGCCTGTTCCCCATTCTCCTCCCTGGTGGTAGGCACTGCAGTGGAGTCCACTACCACCCTGTCTGACTTGGGCACTGCAGTGGCGGACCTGTCCACTCCATCTGCAGGGTCCACTGCAGTCGTGCCGGCACCCACAACATCTGAGCCATGCCCCCAGTTGTGCCGGCACACACCATGTCAGACACCTCCACTGCAGTTGTCAGTGGCTCTCCAGCACCCACCACCCCTTCCCTGCTTCCTCCTGGTGAGCCCTGATCCTGTCCCTGCGGTGCCTGGCCTACCCCCGGTTGCCCCTCCTAGTGGATTGTCCCTGGTTTTGTGCAGGCATGTGTAGGGTGGCATCTGCCACTGTCACCCACTTGTGACTTTGTTGATGGACTGGCCATTGGCCTTTGTTTATGTTCTACCGGACTTCTACTTTTAATGCCACATATGCTGAATAAAGCAACTTTCTGTTCTCTAGTGCTTTTGCTTCTGATGTACATGATGTTGATGATGCTAACCATGCCCTTGCTGCAGTGATGGTGATATTTGGTCTCATGATAATGAAGTGTTACTGTGCAGGAACCCATGTGGTCCAGGGGAATGTGTCCTATCCTGTGGTGTATCCATGTCATCCATAGCAGCATCTGAGGGTGTCATGTGTTCAGTATTTGGCAATGGGATTTCCTACTTAGATTGGCTATTTCACATCTGTGGCTTCCACCCCTGCACATCTGTTGTGCCTGCCATTGTTCAATTCGTCTACTTCCTGACCGTGTGGCCATCTCCAGTGGACATGCAGGTTTGGGCATCAATGGGGAAGGACTCATCTGTGTTGTCAGTGCAACATTGCTATACAAGTGTGTTGGATCTGTGCTGATGATTCCGTTGGCACTTCCATGACCAGGCTGATGTGACGGGAGCCCTCATTTGGTGCTAATTGTTGATTGTGTGACCAAGTGCTCAGCTGACATGATGGGGCCCTACTGAGGCAACATATGGCACAGCTTTCCTCACACAGGAGTGGAGTCCCCTCATGGCAGTGTGTACTCCTGTGACATTGCCTGCGCCCAAGGTGTGTGTTGTATGTGCATGTCTGTGTGTTCACTTCCGTTTAGCTGTGCATGCTGTGATCCCTAGTGTTGTACCTGTTTGTGATGCTAGCTGAGTTGAGCTATGTTCCCCCAAAGTCTTCTCCCTGGGTTCTCTGTGATGTGGGTGCATGGCACATTACTGGTCATCAGGGTGTCACCCATAGGTGTGTTTGCTGTCAGGGCTGAGTTTGTGTGCAGACGCAGATGGGTCACAGTCAGGTTTCCCCTTGGCACTTGTTGTTTGCCCCTGTCATGTGATTTCCAGTTTGTGTTATCTTTCAGTGATTGTGACACGTTGTGTGTGTGACTGCTGGCACTTCTCAGGGTCCGGGCTGCAATGTTGGTTGTTGTCTATGTGTGTTCTTTGTGGGTGACCTTGGCTTCTTCATTGGTGTGTGACTGTGGCTGGGATCCCATTGGTTGGTGTGGTATTGCCGTCATGTCCATGTACAGCCGTAGTGTGCAGTGTGTCAGACATTCAGGAGTCTTGTTGAGTGTCCATGTGTGATGTGTTTCTGCACCTTGGTTCCCACCCACCACCCTGGAATAGTCATGGGTGCATGTGCAATGTCACCAGTGCATGTGTGCTTCACTGCTGCACATTGTTGGAGGTCGAGGGTGTGGTGTTGAGTGTGTGCAGATGAGAGTTGTTGCCCGGCTAGGCCCCTGCCTCCATGTTGGCCTTGGCTTACTGGCCATGCTGTTTGATTTGTGCTTGTGTAGGTGTGATGGTAGTTAGTTGCTCAGTACACATGACTGTGGTTCACAGTGTGAACCACATTTAGCTTTGTCATCACAGTGGGATTGTAATGCAGCCCAGGGTCACCACATTGTGGGGGCCCTGGGGGTGGTGCTGTGGTGTGTCTGTGTCTTGCTGTGTCAGTTGCTGTCCCTACGTGCCTGTGTGACATGTGTGATTTGTGCTCCCTCTCATCTGACAATGCCTGCTTGCCCACATAGGGGATTTGGATCCATGAGTTACCTTTGTGTGGCACTGTATGCACATCTGTATGATTGGTATTCAGGTCTCCTCATGTGTTGTGTGGTTGCCTGGGGACACTGGCACCCCCCTCACCTGTTGTGTATGATGTGCAGTGTGGGTCTGCCTGTTTGTGTTTGTGCATCTGCACCACTGCATTGGCATATCTTGGGTGTGCCATTGGCTGTATGTAGTTTGGTGGGTTTCCCCTGCTGTCCCTGGGACTCCTAGGTCATCGGTCAGCACAATGATCATGGTTTGTGTGTCCCATTGCTGCCATGGTATGGTATCTGTTCACCTCACATCTGCAGTCTCCACAGGGTATCTGCATGTGTGTGCCCATTGGTGCAAATATGTGGGTCTGCATTCTGATGGTCACTTCTGTCATTGTGTCATTGATGATTGTTGACGGTGTCAGCCCCCATGGGTGTTGTTTGTCTGCACATGGCCAAAGGTATGTCTTATTTGCACTGCAGGATTTGGCTCCCCCAATTTATGTTGCAATGGGACACATACACTACTTTGCCACTGATGTGTTTGTTGTTCTGTGACCAGGAATCATCCATGCAGTTTGGCAGTTGCACCTCTTTCTTTGTCAACACTTACCTTTTGGTCACTGTGATGATGGGGGTTTGGACCCCATTGCCACAATGTTCAAAGTGTGCTTCAGCTATGGACCCCACACTTAAATTTTGGTCACTGTGATGATGGAGGTTTGGACCTCATTGCCACAATGTTCAAAATGTGCTTCAGCTATGGACCCCACACATACATTTTGGTCACTGTGATGATGGGGGTTTGGACCCCATTGCCACATTGTTCAAAGTGTGCTTCAGCTATGGACCCCACACTTACATTTTGGTCACTGTGATGATGGGGGTTTGGACCCCATTGCCACAATGTTCAAAATGTGCTTCAGCTATGGACCCCACACTTACCTTTTGGTCACTGTGATGATGGGGTTTGGACCCCATTGCCACAATGTTCAAAATGTGCTTCAGCTCATGGACCCCACACTTACATTTTGGTCACTGTGATGATGGGGGTTTGGACCCCATTGCCACAATGGTCATGGCCTGCTTGCATTGTGGGTGCCACACACATATATGTGTGGCACATGTGCTAGGGGTCACATTGTATGTTCAAAGTCATGTTCGGTGTTGTAGGCATTTGACACAGTCTACACACGCTTGTCATGGTGTTGGGGGATGTCTTCTTCTTGCATTCCCTAGGTTGTGGTGTGCTGGTTGTGTCATGCATTGTCCATCCTATGAGTGGGGGTGGTAGTAGTGGTAGGCATCCAGCCCCCTGGGTGAGGGTGGTAGTAGTGGTGGGCATCCAGCCCCCCTGGCTAAGGGTGGTAGTAGTGGTAGGCATCCTGCCCCCTGGCTAAGGGTGGTAGTAGTGGTAGGCATCCAGCCCCCTGGGTGAGGGTGGTAGTAGTGGTAGGCATCCAGCCCCCTGGGTGAGGGTGTTAGTAGTGGTAGGCATCCAGCCCCCCTGGGTGAGGGTGGTAGTAGTGGTGGGCATCCTGCCCCCTGGCTCAGGGTGGTAGTAGTGGTAGGCATCCAGCCCCCTGGCTAAGGGTGGTAGTAGTGGTAGGCATCCTGCCCCCTGGCTCAGGGTGGTAGTAGTGGTAGGCATCCAGCCCCCTGGCTAAGGGTGGTAGTAGTGGTAGGCATCCTGCCCCCTGGCTAAGGGTGGTGGTAAGGCATCCAGCCCCCTGGGTGAGGGTGGTAGTAGTGGTGGGCATCCAGCCCCCTGGCTAAGGGTGGTAGTAGTGGTAGGCATCCAGCCCCCTGGGTGAGGGTGGTAGTAGTGGTAGGCATCCTGCCCCCTGGCTAAGGGTGGTAGTGGTAGGCATCCAGCCCCCTGGCTAAGGGTGGTGGTGAGGCATCCTGCCCCCTGGCTAAGGGTGGTAGTAGTGGTAGGCATCCAGCCCCCCTGGGTGAGGGTGGTAGTAGTGGTAGGCATCCTGCCCCGCCTGGCTAAGGGTGGTAGTAGTGGTAGGCATCCAGCCCCCTGGGTGAGGGTGGTAGTAGTGGTAGGCATCCTGCCCCCTGGCTAAGGGTGGTAGTAGTGGTAGGCATCCAGCCCCCTGGGTGAGGGTGGTAGTAGTGGTAGGCATCCAGCCCCCTGGGTGAGGGTGGTAGTAGTGGTAGGCATCCTGCCCCCCTGGCTAAGGGTGGTAGTAGTGGTAGGCATCCAGCCCCCTGGGTGAGGGTGGTAGTAGTGGTAGGCATCCAGCCCCCTGGGTGAGGGTGGTAGTAGTGGTAGGCATCCAGCCCCCTGGGTGAGGGTGGTAGTAGTGGTAGGCATCCAGCCCCACCAGGCTCAGGGTGGTAGTAGTGGTAGGCATCCAGCCCCCTGGGTGAGGGTGGTAGTAGTGGTAGGCATCCAGCCCCCTGGCTAAGGGTGGTAGTAGTGGTAGGCATCCTGCCCCCTGGCTCAGGGTGGTAGTAGTGGTAGGCATCCAGCCCCCTGGCTAAGGGTGGTAGTAGTGGTAGGCATCCTGTCCCCCTGGCTAAGGGTGGTGGTGAGGCATCCAGCCCCCTGGGTGAGGGTGGTAGTAGTGGTAGGCATCCAGCCCCCTGGCTAAGGGTGGTAGTAGTGGTAGGCATCCTGCCCCCCTGGCTAAGGGTGGTAGTAGTGGTAGGCATCCAGCCCCCTGGGTGAGGGTGGTAGTAGTGGTAGGCATCCTGCCCCCCTGGCTAAGGGTGGTAGTGGTGGTAGGCATCCAGCCCCCTGGGTGAGGGTGGTAGTAGTGGTAGGCATCCTGCCCCCTGGCTAAGGGTGGTAGTAGTGGTAGGCATCCAGCCCCCTGGGTGAGGGTGGTAGTAGTGGTAGGCATCCAGCCCCCTGGGTGAGGGTGGTAGTAGTGGTAGGCATCCAGCCCCCTGGCTCAGGGTGGTAGTAGTGGTAGGCATCCAGCCCCCTGGGTGAGGGTGGTAGTAGTGGTAGGCATCCTGCCCCCCTGGCTAAGGGTGGTAGTAGTGGTAGGCATCCAGCCCCCTGGGTGAGGGTGGTAGTAGTGGTAGGCATCCAGCCCCCTGGGTGAGGGTGGTAGTAGTGGTAGGCATCCAGCCCCCTGGCTCAGGGTGGTAGTAGTGGTAGGCATCCAGCCCCCTGGGTGAGGGTGGTAGTAGTGGTAGGCATCCTGCCCCCTGGCTAAGGGTGGTGGTGAGGCATCCAGCCCCCACTGGCTAAGGGTGGTGGTGGTAGGCATCCTGCCCCCTGGGTAAGGGTGGTAGTAGTGGTAGGCATCCAGCCCCCTGGGTGAGGGTGGTAGTAGTGGTAGGCATCCAGCCCCCTGGGTGAGGGTGGTAGTAGTGGTAGGCATCCAGCCCCCTGGGTGAGGGTGGTAGTAGTGGTAGGCATCCAGCCCCCCTGGCTCAGGGTGGTAGTAGTGGTAGGCATCCAGCCCCCTGGGTGAGGGTGGTAGTAGTGGTAGGCATCCAGCCCCCCTGGGTAGGGGTGGTGGTGCGCATTCAGGCCCCTGTGTGCATATGTGGCATTGGTGATGGGCATCCCGCCCCTATGGTGCTGCTGTTGCTGGTGTAAGTATATTCTGCATCCCTCTGTGTGTGTGTGATGTGTCGTGTACGTGTTGTATGTGTTTTGTGGTTGGTGTCTGGCTTACCTTCTGCGCCGTACGCGTCCGTGCCTGTTCCGGTGGTAAATGTAGAATATCGGTATGATCGGGACGAAGGGATTCATGGTTGGTTCGTGTCGTTCGTCCTTCTCGTTGCTTCGCGTCGTCCTCGTCGCTTCACCTCGTCCTCGTCGCTTCGCGTCGTCCTCGTCGCTGCCGTGTTCGTCTCGGAGCCATGGATCGTGTTGTGGCGCGAATCAGAGCTTATGTGCGCCTCTCCCGGATGCTTTGACGTGCTGTGCGTAGCGACGGGTTCGGCGCGTACGGAAAGCGCATCGTACTCGTTCGGCCGGACGGAGCAGCATTTTCCCTTCCGTGCGACTCGATTCAGCGTTTCCGGATTCGCCTCGGTCGGGGAACAGGACCTGGTTTGGGTGAGTACGGCTCGGCCGGATTCTTTGCTGTTGTGCGCATCGTACTTACTCGTTCGGTGTGCTGTACGGATCGGTCGGGAAACAGGCTTTCGCATGGCTTTTTTCCCGACCGAATGGTGTTGGGTACGCCTCCGACCGAGATCGGAATCGGCCCCTAAATGTGAGGCTTATAAATGAGCAAAAGCATCAAACAAAAACAGAAGTTGATAAAAAAAACACTATTTCCAATGCTTGGGGTGTTGTGAGCCCCTCACACTCCTGGTCCCCACGGGAACTGCACCTGCTGCACTCATGATAGCCGTGGACCTGACTAGTAGACTGTCTCCTCTGCCCCTTTCGCCGTTTCCACACCATGCCTGGCTATCACTCCAGTCTTAAAGCAGGCTATTGTCCAGGGGGGGTAACAAAACTTGAGGGTACTGTGCTAAGGAGGGCCCCTGCAGCTCGAGCCCCCCGCACTGCGGGGGCTGCGGGGTCCTGTGTTACACCACTGCTATTGTTCCTTTCAGAAATAAAATGAGCTCCCACGTGTTGCCCCTTCTGTGCTAGCAAGAAATATGAGCCCCAATGCTGCTTTTGTAAAGTAAGACAGTCATAACTGTAATGCAGCCTCACCTCTGGGGGCCGGTGCCACTGCACCTGCTTCTCTAATGATTGCTACTAGCAGGTGCAGTGGCACTGGCCCCCAGAGGCGAGGAGCTCACGCATTGTTGCAAGTGGGCTGTCTCCACCACCATTTGTTACAACCCTGGTTGTCTATATTGTCCCACCACCCTCCCCTCCCTTTCTCTGAGGGACAAGTTCATATATCTTCTCTCCTTCAATTTTCCCCTCCCTTGGGCCATTTCTACGAGGCCCAAAGAAACACTGTCACTGCAATGTTGCACTGGGCCCTAATGCAACCAAGGAAGGATAGTAAAACAGGCATACTTGGGATTTAGTTGGCCCCTTGCATCCCAGGACCCTGGTGCCACTGCATCTGCAACTGCAATGATACCCACAGGCTGTCTCCTCTGCCCACTCCACTAGGCCTTCACCCCTAGGCCCAAAGTCCAAAGCAGGCTGTCTGCCCCCTGGTGTAAAAAAAGGAAAAGAAATCCCTACTTCTCACTCCTCTATTTCTTGGGCCTTGCAGCAAGGATGACATGGGCTTTGAAATATAAATTGTGCGATTGCTTAATCAACAAATTGAAGGCTGTTTGGAAGCCAAGTAAAAGCTTTAATTGATGGAGTTGCTTAAAGCTTCATGGTGACAAAATTGTATTCTTTCTGAGAGGTAATGTGTTATCAGCTGAGTTCTGCAATGCGTCCCTTTAATGGGCACTTATAAAAATGTTGGTATTAGGTACAGTCTGATGATGTAATGTATATACTTTGAAAGCACTTGACTTATAGTAAACACTAAAGCATTTTCCTGCAGCCTGTCTTATGCTGTGTGAAATACAGTTTTAAAACAGTGACACATATTCCAAGTGCTTTATGTCACAGACTGAGTCCTCGTAGCACAATTAATACACAAGTTACTATTCCCCACTGCACCAAACAGGATTCAATTTAATTTTGTAATTGTCTGGCCACACACACAGACATCTGCAGTGACCACATCAACCAACTAAGGTTTATAATGTAAAAGAGTGCATTTCCCACTGATTAGTTTAATTTGCATTTATTTTTCATCTAAGGTGTGTGTGTTATTTTATATGCAGTCACCTGAAGGTGAAAAAAGCAACAGAACAGCTCTAGAATATTGTAGGTACAGTCCCGGGCACACGTAACGAGGATATAATATCAGGAGAAATGTCTCGTACTTCAGAAATGTAGAGGGTCTACACCAGAATGATAGTCATAGGTGTTTAATATAGTAACAGAGCATAAGCAACCAGCCAAAACAAAAGCAACCAGCCGACACGTGTTTCGTCACAAAGGGTAGTAACCCGTGACTCTTCAGGGCTGAAAGGCGGTGCCAACAAGGTGGATTCAAGTGACCGTTCAAGAATCCAAAACGGCAATGAAGAGCAGTGCGAACCACGGTAGGTGGACTACTGCCAAATGTAAGGAAAGGAAGATGGCCATCTTCCGGAACCATTTTCCTTCCTGAACAACACTTCTCCCAGTTTCCTGTACTCCGGCGCATCCGCCGTTGTCGTCCTGGACTACTGACCTGGCACGCCTAATTCTATATTCCCCCCTGTGCTACCTAGCACTTGGTTAAGCTCGTCGCCACAGACTGCATCGACTTTTCTGAAGGTCAATAGTCCTCATTGGCTTATCCGCCGCCCGGCGATATCCGTCTTCCTTTCCTTACATTTGGCAGTAGTCCACCTACCGTGGTTTGCACTGCTCTTCATTGCCGTTTTGGATTCTTGAACGGTCACTTGAATCCACCTTGTTGGCACCGCCTTTCAGCCCTGAAGAGTCACGGGTTACTACCCTTTGTGACGAAACACGTGTCGGCTGGTTGCTTTTGTTTTGGCTGGTTGCTTATGCTCTGTTACTATATTAAACACCTATGACTATCATTCTGGTGTAGACCCTCTACATTTCTGCAGTACGAGACATTTCTCATGATATTATATCCTCGTTACGTGTGCCCGGGACTGTACCTACTTCATTTGTGTGGATTTCTATCCATACCATCACGGGGGTTTTAGGGCATATCCCCTGACCTGGTTTGCACCGTTCACACTCCTAGTATAACATAAACTCAGCGCGAATTAGCTTGAGCGCCATTATTCCTGTCAATACTAAAAACCCCACACTGATACAAGCTCTAGAATATTCTTTTGCTTTTTATGGATGTCTTTGACCTTGCCACCACACTCACTGACCCCCGGCCCCATTCAACTGAGGAACACAGTTCCCACGCTTTTTTAATGCACTTTAATTGATACATGTAAGCAAGACTGTCTGGTAACGTGCCAAATACGCAAGGTCGCGCTTCCAGGACATCTTCATTTACACTTACTTGCGGAGGCATTTGTGCCCACCTGGTAATACAGCCACGTTTGAAGACTTCTAGCATCGTCCCTTTGACGCTTTGTAACCATTTTTAAATTGGATTCCACAAGTTCTTCCAGTTGTAAAAGAGCCTGCAGACAGCTTGACTGTCACATATGTTCAAGGAAGCAAGCCTCAGCTGGTAGCCCCATAGAATGGAAGAGCAACAGATACCAATTTACATCAGCAGGAAAATATTGAAAAAAATGTTAGGTCTCATTATCCAAAATCCCAAACTGTCCCAAATTTTTCAATACTTCTCATACCCCAATGTACCCTATAACCGAGCTAATCACCTGCAATGCACCCTGACTGGCCAGCATCCCATTATACTCCTGGGCTGTTGCCACACAATCTTGTTCACACCCGGTTGATTTCCTTTGGTCCCAGGCAGTGCAGGTAATCCATCTTACCATTTGGAGTGGGGAAAATGGATCAGTGTCCCACAAACCTCTCCCATAACCAGTAGCGGCCGGCACGGATCGGGGGTGGCGGGGGTGGCGGTGCAGGGAGGTGGGAGAAGGGGCTAAATAAAAAATTAAATTGAACTTACCTCCTTGCTGTGTCCTCCTCGTCCATCTCTCCACTCCTTCCTCCGGCTGGAACAGGAAGCACCCAGGAAGAACCCAGGCTCCCCTGAGCCAATCACAACGCTGCAATGCAGCCTTTATGATTGGTCTGAGCACCGTGGTTATGTGCTCAGACGGGGATTGGGTGCCAGGGTATGTTCTCCACCAAGGCTGTAATGCAGCCTGGGTGGAGAGCATACTAAGGGGCATATTCCCAAGAACGTGTGATAACCATCGCAAAAGTTACTTAACGCAACCTTCAACATCGCAGTCCATCGCGGGAAATTTACGCCGTGTTAACCAAGTATTCACAACACGGCGGTACCATGCGATAGTCACCAGATAACGCGTCAACTGACCGCGTTAAAATCAACACCACGCCCGCAAAAATGCGAAACGCGAACGCCAAAAAAGCTGAGATGAGGCCGATCGCGATACAAAAAGCAGCGAAAACCAGCAGCAGGCCTGTAAATCCCACGCGTCTGGCGGGAAAATGCACCATAGAAGCAACAAAAACAACACACCAGAAACAATCCAAAGTGCGTAGCAACATGGATGCACCCTGACCCAGCGCAGAGGCCAACGCGAACCCCACAAGCCCCACAGACCACCAGCAAGGACCAACGGGGTCGGGGAAGGCCAAGGAGAAGAGGGAGAGGAAGACGGGGTGCAGTCCGTAGGAAAACAAGACCAGCGTCACGGATGTGACAGAACACTACCAGCAACTGACCCACATTCAGACCACCTTGAATGCAGCCTGAGTGCCGAGGAGGCCAATGGAGGAGGCCAAGAGGCGCTGGCATGACGTGAAAACCTAAACCAGGCCCAAAGCCGCTGCCAACAGGAAGGCAGCAACGGCGACAGGAGATGGGAGTCCTGCACCACAGGAGGAGCTGGAGGAAATGGAGGCCAGTCATCAGTGTGGAGACGGAGCAAGGAGGTGGGAGTACGGACACAGTTCGAGAGGGCCTGACACAACAACAACAGGGTGAGTAACGAACAGGTCCTGGGGGGACGGGGGGAGATGGGCACAATGGCACACATGCACAACGATGTGTAGCACACTGCACACCCACAATAACCCAGGGTCATGTCCCCCATCCCCGTGACACACTGCAGCACACACACATGGCAATCACAGCACATCCCATGACAATGTGGCACAAAGTGCAACACCGACACTGCAGAACAGGGGACACAACTGGGTCCGCCCATTCGCAGAAACAGGTCAATCACATTTGACAGAGCAGGGAACTGTGAGATGCATATGTACGGGTACAACCTCACAACAGTCATGTAGTCCAAATGTCCACTGTCCCCCCTCAAATTGCCAGCACCGCCCAAACAGTCCCAATGTACATTGTCACACAGTCTGCATGTCTACAAGAACAATGCGCCAACATAAATGTCAACACAATGTCAACATGCATCTCCCCTTCACATTGCAGAGGGACAAACAACACCTCCAGTAGGTCAGACCAGACAACCCATCAGTGATGCAGGACACGATCAACACACCTTCGACACCCACGCCCTACAACAGCCCATGGACATCCCACGCAACCCACCACCAGGACCAGGGCAGACAAGCTACTTAGAGGAGAACCCAGCCCCTGCAACAGACCACACAGCATGAAGCACACGCAAGCACGGCTGGCCCACAACACTTCACCGACCCACACATGGCACCCCAATGCCAGGTGCCAGAACGCCAAAAGGAGGTGGCCGAACAGGTGCGGGTGTGGTCCGAACCCATGGAAGGCGAACTAGATCACATACGTGGGTGTCAATTACCCTTCAGGGACCACCTACACCCCACAAAGGAGACCCACACTGCCATAGAGACACACGCAGACATTATGTTGAACTGGCTACGGGCACGTGCGCCCGGCCCCTTTATTGGCAGGGCCACATGTACAGTGACGCCTGTGCTGGATGTGTGTGGGGTGAGCATAAGCCAGCCCGCACGGAGTGCTTGGTGCTGGCAACAACTTGAATAGTGGACACCAGTGCAATGGAAACAGAAAACACCTGCATAACAGAGTCAACTGCTGAGCAACATGGAGGGAGCCGGAGCAAGTACAGAGGTCACCCAACATACAAGCAGAAGTGTCCGTGAGTTGCAGTGCACTGAGTTTGGGGCACTAGAGCTGAGCGCGCTCATGTGATGAAAATGACTAGGATTGTGTCCATTCTGGATATTCCTGATGCAGATGCAGTGGGGTGTGTTAGACCTGCATCAACTTCCTCATCAACGTCCCAGGTCTCCCACACTGCCTGAGGTGACATTGCTGCGCAACATCTCCACATCACAAAACTCAATCAGTAACGGTCCATTGGTTGCGGTGCACTGAGTCAGTGGCACCTGGAGTGCTGAGCAGGGGATCAGGCAGATGATGGCATCCACGACAGGTCTGAGCAACTCCGTCAGTCTGCCAGTACCACTGTCTCGACTCTGGCAGATGGTGGTTGGAGTTGGCCCTGGCGATTGTGGCGTGTGCCTCCTGCGGTGATGCGACATCCGGGCCGGTCAGGACTCGATTTGATGTGTGAGCCCTGGTGGTCCGCAGTTGAGGCCGGAGGAGGCGGACAGCGCAGGGCCACATGCACATGGCGTCGATGACCCCAAGACCACCGTCACAGAGGTCATCCAATATTCATTCAGACAGGGTCCCTGACTTGAGCTGCACAGAGTTAGTGGCCCCGGGTGCACAGCCGCAGGCACAGGCACACCGCCACGGGACAGTGACTTGCGGTCCACTGAGGTAGGGCCACGCAGATTGAGCGGGTCCTCGTCGATGTCGAAGGTGAATGTCGCGGAGTGTTTCGGTGGACAGTGGAAGGTGTTCTTCCAGGGCATGATGCAGAGGGCAGAAGCTATCCGGAAGCAGCAAATGGAGGAGTGGAAAGCGACTGCCTCGTTGTCACCACCAACTCGGTATCAGCTGCATGAGGATGAAAACTACCCCCTAGTCCATAGATTCAAACGCCACCAATGTACGACCAGAGAGTGTCCATGAATGTTGGGTAACAGACTTAGTGGCACCGGGGCTGAGAGGGGATGCAGTCTGCGATGATGCCGGTACACTGATATGAACTCCGGCATTGACGATTCAAGACTCTGGGACCTACTGGACCGCAGTGTAGGCCGGAGGCAGCGGTCAGCAGTGGGCCACAGCCACGTGTCGTAGGCTCGCGATGCACAGAGTTAGTGACATCAGGGCAGTTGTCGGTAGTGTTCGATCACCTCCGTAATGATGATCCTTTTTCCCTCCCAAATGCAACACGTCATCCTCTTATGCCTCTCCTTGCGTGCAATAATTCCTACTCTGCCTTTGAATAATCGATGTTCAGTTCGAATTCTGTGACCTACTCGAGCGCAGCGTAGGCCGAGAGCAGTAGTCCGCGTGGGCCCACAGAATCTTGCGGCTGTGATGTAACACTAAGACCTGTTGGCACCACATCGAAGGGTGTATAGTGACATACACTCAGCCATGATTTATGCGCTCTGCCATGGTGTAATCAAGACTCAGTTCCAAATGTGTGACCTACTTGTCCGCTGTGCATGCCGGTGGAGTACGTCAACGTGAAAGGAATACTGCGGGCCTGTGTTGCGGAGGCCATGAAGGTCTGAGGAGGCTGCCAAGGTCGCAGGCCTCGGGCTTGGAGATTGCACCGGCACGTGGTGGGCCCTCATCGACACACGCCGGTGTTGGAAGGTGGGCATTGAGGCCTGGGTGCGCAGGGGCGGGCAGGACTGATTCGGGGACCAGCATCCCCGGGTGCAGCAGGCGCACAGGATCACTGGCAACACCACTCACGGCGTCGGCCTCGTGGCGGGGTAAGGGGCGCCGCCCTGGCAGGGACGTTGGGCATTCCGGAAGAGGACCACGCCCAGGGTTACGTGCCTTTTATTCACACCCCTACACTGGCCTGGCGTACGCCGGGCCAGCCCACTCCGCTCACACTTACGGGGGGACGTCACAAGCTACTTTTCCGCGACTTCCCCACTGGCTGGGGTGACATGGTTGCGTCCACTACACTCCAAACACCAGCGGTGTGTGTCGATATGGATATGTGTGTGGTCTGCATACTGCAGTCTGGCCAGCACATCCACGCCACACTTGGCATTGTGTACATTCTCATTCATCGGTCCCTTGCCTCCTTCGCACATGCCTGGTCCCCACCTCTTCCGACATTCTGCTATTGTGTGTCCGAGGTGCCATGCCGTTGATGGCTCATGTACATGGCTGGCCCAGGTTCCCACAGTGAGTTGTGCTGTCGTGTCTGGTGGGTGTGCATGTTGTATGTGAGCTTGTGACGTGTGCATTTCCTGTGTTGTGTGTTGCATGATTGTGGAGATGAGGTGTGTGGTGTGTGCATTTGGTATTGGCCAACGAGCAGTGCATTTCGTGGGTGCCATCCTGGTGGCGCAGGTTGATGATGGACTGTCGGGAGGTGCAGGTATCATGCACACTGCCTGGGTGGTTGGCGACGTCGTTGGCGGAGATTCCAGGGTGGTCCACTATTGCCTGCACATTGGTGGGATACGTGCGCTTTCTGTTGCGCTTATTGTGTGCAGTGTCGCCAGGGGCCACTAGTAGGACATGTGTGCAGTCAATTGCCCCCTGGCACGTGCGGAAAGCCAGCTGTGGCGTACACGCCTTGCTTGGTCTCCGGCTGTTCCTGCGCAGTGTGTGTGAGGTATGGATAGTGGGGTACCAAGCTGATGGTGTCATCCATGACCGTTGTGGGGGACTTGGATTGGCCAGGCTGTGTGACTCCTCCGTCTCAGGCAGAGGTTGGTTGGGGGTACCAGAGGCCAACACGTGCAGCACGGCCAGCAGCTTTGTCTGCGGTGGGATGTTGGTTGTCCGCTGTGTTGGTACCGTCAGCCTGTGGGCTATGGTGGTCAGGATGCGGAGGAGGGTTGTCCCTTTGGGCATATAGTGGGCAATGACATTCTCTGGTGTTGGGTCTGTGGGGTTGGTGCATTTTCGGAGGGTCGCTATCTTTGTCTGCGCTGCCTCAGTGTTGGTCCGGGGGGGTGGGGGCGGGGGTGGCGGTGGGTGTTGTTGCCCTCTCGGGGCTCCGGGGTGCATGGTGAGTGGCTCCATGGCGTCTGTTGTTCTTCAGGTGTGGCTGTGGGCTGGGCTCCCTTTTGTGGTGCAGGTTGTCGTCCGACTTTACACCAGGTCAGAGCAGGTGTTAGATGCCTGCTGCTAATGCGCCTTATCGCCTGTTTTGTGGTCTTATTGCTGATCGGGCTGGTCGTTGAGAATGTTGAGGTGTGGTGTTGTCGCTGATTTTTGCTCGGGAACGCCTATTCTGCATCTCATTAGCGATAGTTGCAGGGGTCATCTGTGGCGATGTTTTTTGAGGATGCTTTCGCAGGTAAACTGGTGTTATCGGCTGTTAGCACCAGCTTGTGAATGGAGCGATAAATTTATCTCGACTTTGGCTGCGATAAAGTGCCGTTAACTCGGCGATAAGTCCTTGAGAATATGCCCCTAACTGCGCCTGAATGTTTGGCCGGCCCAAGAAGGCCAGCCAAACATTCATGCGCAATTAGGGAGTGAAAACCACTCCTCCCCTCTCCTGCTCTGTCAGCAGAGCAGCCCCTCCCCGTCTCCCAAAGCTGCCGCACCCACAACAAAACAAAAAAAAATGATAATAACATAGAGTTTTTATCATTTTGTTTTTCCTTACACTGCTTAAAAGCAGTGGGGCGACACTCCTCCGCCTTAGCAGAGGAGTCGTCACTGCCCATAAATTACCTAGAGATAGTCCATGTTAAGAGCAGACAAACTGCCAACCAGTCATGTTTTTCTGGGTTCCTCTAACCCTTTCCCAAGTATGATTCTAGCAGGAGTGGGGCAACACGGCTGTGGAACCCCCCTAAGGAATAAGGGTTTCCACTCCCTGGGCAGTATCATAGGTCCTCCTGGGAATTGTAAGAACCAGTGCTGCTGCCTAGGTGGGAGTTGGGATGAAAAATGCCATCCCACGGGAGACCCAACGTCCCTGATCCCACCCCCCATCGGTGCTTTCCCTGCCGTTTCCTCCAGATTCAGCACAGACACAAGACGTCTGGACTAGTGCCAGAGGATGCTTGTATTAGTAGACAAAGTTGCACAGAACACATATAACACAATGGTAGCAAATATCACAGCTGTTGTGGCAAGAGAAAATACAAAATGTGAAAATTAACAACTGAGTTTACATTGTATTGTCAGTATTTCCCTTTCCTACTAAGTTTGTGCTACTAGTAATTAGCAGTGAACAGGTCTGCCACTGTGAATGGTGGAATACAGCAAGCACATACCTGTTGCAGAGGGCAAGCTGCCCACACTTCACACAGGCCACGGTCTGTGGCATGCTGTATTGGCCAGAGTTTCCTTTTGAGACCATTCTCCCTGGAATGAAAGAATGCCCTCTCTGCCTCAAATATAGCATGGCCTCATATTAATAGTTGAGGACACGCTACCATGAAAGATGGACATATAAACAATATGTTTTATATGGAATATGCAATAAAAGGAGCTTGGGGCCCAAGGCTACAGTTGGATTGTGTACACTACTACACGATATTGCGTATACACATAACTTCCACACCTCACATCATAAGCCGTCCTGCATAATCAATGTATCATTTATTAATAGTAACTTTCAAGTGACAGTTTTCAGTCAGAAAGACCTCACAGGAACAATACAAAGAGCCCTTAAACAAGAAATCTGACAAAGAGGCTTTTATATATTCATTTCAAGGGGTTACATCATATTATATCAAGAAGCTATGAGTTTACACATAGTGTTGATGATATATGCCCTACATGTGCTGATGTTCGAAATGATCCACATACAATGAGTGAGCAGTGTTGCAAGCTCACACCTATAGCTTAATTATCTGAAGTAAGCCACTCACGGGCCCTCATTACGAGTTGACCGAAATTTGGTGCATGGATATCCGAGGGCATCATGGGGCTGAATTTCCTGTTCCAGCCGGTGTTGTTGCACCAAATTCTGGCTATTCTGCGGTTTTTCTCTTGGAATGGGGGCCCGACTGTGCTACTACCAGCAGACCCTGCTGAAGCAAAGTCAGGCCTGGTACCTCCAGGCCCGGAATTATTGAGTTTTGGGTTTGTGGACCTGATAATTCCAGGAAAACCGGAAATCTTGTAATTGCCATGTTGCCCTTAAGGATACCACTTCAGGCAACTAGTAATGTGACAGTAAGCAAAGAGGGTATGAAGTTCCTCAGGGTCTGAGTAAAAGAATGTGGGAGTGTAGGTGAAGATGACACCCAGGATTGGTCGTCTCACCTGAAGTAGAAAACAAGGGGGGAATTTCCTTGTCGGAACAAGGGCTCTCACACACCTAGCAAGCTAGGTGTCATGCTTCATCATATGAGCCTGCCCCTCGTCCGGTCGGCGGTGCAATACCTGACGGGCACCCAGTACGGGGCTCTTTGGCGGGGATCTTTTGTTCCTGCCGTTGGGTGCAGTGGGGGTGAGGGGCCTAGTGTGTGTGTAGATGTGCAGTGCGTGGATTAAAACAGGTCAGTTAGTCCTAGTGTTGTTTTATTCTGGGAGGTAAACTGCCTGAGTAAAAACAGGGAGAGTGGCAATGAACTAGCTGAAAGATTTCTAGCTATATATGCTCTACTCTCTACTGGTCAACATGTTTCATGCTCTTTACGTCAGAAGGATCAAGGCATTTCATCAGGACCAAAAATAACTATCTACACGACATGACAGTCTCATCAAGGTGCCCATTGCCTCTGATTGCCAACTTCGTAGACGGCCACTACTGGCACCTTGATGAGACTGATTGTTCTCCCCCTCTGTTTGTGTATAACGCTAGTATACACCTCTTAGTTATCTTTCTAAGATGGCGGCTTTATTTACGAGCATTTTATTACACTGTTTAGCATGGCCCAGTATCTCGCGAGATCTCCCCTGAACCGCGGTAAGATTCGCGGGCTCTGATTCAACCAGGAGTATTTCTATCCACCGGACCAGTCCCACTTCACCATCCCGGTTCCGGCGGCAGGGTAGGTCAGGGTACGAGCGCTCAACGAGTGTGGGTAAGTGAACCCCCCCCCTTTTTCTAGCCGGATCGCCCCGACGCCCAAACTAACATGTGGGTAGATGACTTGATCGGGGACGCTCTGAGTTCACATCTCCCTCTCTCCCATTCCCTCTTGGGGGCATCGAACCCGTTCTGCCCATCTGTGGTAGATGGAATCCCTGCAGGGCGGATACCATGTTGACTCGTACTTCGGTATTGGTTTGACAGCATATACACCAGCATGAGTAGCTACTGCCCGGGGATTGCCATTATACGGGATACACGGGCTCATGATTGCCTCAACAGGTGGTGGGAGCTGGTAGCGGACTCTGGGCACCCCATTACTGTTAAGTGCCCCTTGTATGTTTCTGCCGCCAGAGCCCCCCACCCCGTGTGTCTCACACTGAGTATATTGGCTCGCACTATGATTACATCCAGCCTCCTGTCTCCCTCTCTATTATCTAGGACACACATTGGTGTCCATTTTGACCGCCGGACTCCGTTGCAGGCAACCCTAGTCAGCATCTTGGGTGAGCTGTGTTCTAGCACATCTGTTTTTATTAAATTAATTTCAGACCTTGATTGTCCTTCTATTTTAATGTCATTATCATGTGTTTACTATGTATAGCTGGGATTTCCAACATACGATTGTCGCTAATGTTTTTCGTATTTTTTCCCTTTTTTTTTTTTTAACACACCACAAGCACGGTGTAGAGCATGGGTGTGTATTCACTAAATACACCCACACCTTGTCTGAGTACATCTAATGTGATGCTGAGTAAATAATTTTAAATATGTATTTTTTGTCCCCACATTTAGGGCACCTACTTGATTACATGGTATGTAGGTTTTTCACTTATCATGTCGTGTAGATAGTTATTTTTGGTCCTGATGAAATGCCTTGATCCTTCTGACGTAAAGAGCATGAAACATGTTGACCAGTAGAGAGTAGAGCATATATAGCTAGAAATCTTTCAGCTAGTTCATTGCCACTCTCCCTGTTTTTACTCAGGCAGTTTACCTCCCAGAATAAAACAACACTAGGACTAACTGACCTGTTTTAATCCACGCACTGCACATCTACACACACACTAGGCCCTCACCCCCACTGCACCCAACGGCAGGAACAAAAGATCCCCGCCAAAGAGCCCCGTACTGGGTGCCCGTCAGGTATTGCACCGCCGACCGGACGAGGGGCAGGCTCATATGATGAAGCATGACACCTAGCTTGCTAGGTGTGTGAGAGCCCTAGTTCCGACAAGGGAATTCCCCCCTTGTTTTCTACTTCAGGTGAGACGACCAATCCTGGGTGTCATCTTCACCTACACTCCCACATTCTTTTACTCAGACCCTGAGGAACTTCATACCCTCTTTGCTTACTGTCTCTGTGGGGCATGTATGCTGGACCTCATTAAACTTGCCCCCCTGTCCCTTTTGTTTGGTATACAACTAGTAATGTGAGCCACGATGTAAAAAGAAAGATATTTAATAGAGAATGGATTTGTTTTATATTAATCTTCAGTTAATAAACCTGTTTTGTAAATTAGTGATTAGTGCTTGCTTAAGGTGACCAATTGCTGTATTGCGTTGGTAAATTCACATATAATTCAGACTACTCATGCAGAATGGGTTTTGTGAACACTCAATATAGGAGCCTTTCCCTTTCTTGATTGCAGTAATTCTAAGACTATATTCTAACGGGAGGAAGTATCACAACTTGTAAAAGAGGTGGTGATCAACTTAAAACATTTTGTCATCTGCGAAACATCTTGAGCTATTAAGTCAATAAAATTCCTTTCAGGTTAACTGTGCGTTGAGGAAACCAAGAAAGCACTGAAATCAGTGGCAGGTGGTAGGGCGCGGCGGCGTGGAGGCGAGGGGAGGTGTGGGGGGATGGGGTCAAAAATAAAAAATTAACGAAAAATAATAAAACGTTCATGCTGCTCGCGCCGCCAGCCTCTGCCTCTCTGCAGCCTCTTCAGCCTCCTTGTCGCAGGGCAAGCACCCGGATTCCCAGGATCCCTAAGCCAAACACAACGCTGCAGTGCAGCATTGTCATTGGTTCCTCTAAGTTCCCCTAAGCTAATCATTGCGCTGCATTGCAGGGTTGTGGTTGGTCTGAGCTCTGTGGTGCTGCGCTCAGATGGGGACAAGGCTGTGTAATGCAGCCTGGTGGGGAACAAGCAAAGTGCACATAACTGTTTGGCCAGCCCAGACGGCTGGTCAAACATTCATGCGCACTTTAAGTGGGCATACCACTCCTCCCCTGGCCGCTGCTCCGGCCAACCCCGCCCCTCCTTGCACCCAGGAAGGGAAAAAGAAAATGATAATAACGCGTTTCGTTATCATTTTCTTTTTCCTCTGCACTGCCTTAAAGCAGTGGGGCCGCTACAATACAATGCCTCCCAGACCATAGATTACAGTTAATTCTTAGATAGAGATCTGCAGGAGTCTCTCTACTTTTGTTCAAAGAATGAACGATCCTTACTCTAGTATTCTTTTTTCTCAGGTACTAAGATTCCCCGTATCCTGCTTCGCATGTGAATCCCAACTTATTATAACAAATAAATAAGTACTCTTATGCCGGGTTTTTAACTGGTCTGATATTTATCTTATTCAGTTTTTTTTTATTTCATCTCATGCTTACACATTTGTTATATAGAACAGTAACATACTTGACTTGACATAACTTGACTGTGACAAATTACAAACAAATAATGTGTGGTGATGGTTAGAACATGAAAATGGCAATACATCTTACAAATAAACATTTCATATACATTTTTCAAGCGTCCTTATTCACGCTTTCCTTGTGGTGCCTCTTGTGCTCCAATTAATTGTTCACGGTGGCTCCTGGCCTCAATTTGGAGTACGCCGACATGTTTCGACCTTCATGGTTCGACCTGGGTAGGAATTGTGTGGAAGGTCTTCTTCAGGACAGTGTGTGTTCTTGAGGGACACTGTGGGTGTATTAAGGGACCAGTGTACATTTTTTGTTGTCACATGTGGGTGATGCTAGAGTGGTTCTGTTACCGCTCCGTTTTTTGTTACATACTGTGTCTTTTCTTGTGAAAACCTTCGGGTTTCCTAGGGTGTGTTCATGGCTTTGCATGGAAGGCTGTCTTCCATGGTGGGCGTGGAAGGCGTGGCGCCTTTCGTTCTTTTGCCTGAGGGTTACAGGGGGAGGAAAACATTGGTTGTTTTGTCCGCTTTATGTATATCTAATAGCTTGGTGCTGAGGATGTCTTAGCTGGTGTTATACTTGATTCTAGACATGCATGGCTGTCCTGTTAGGCTTGGTGTTTAGTTGTTCTTGATGTTAAGAGGGCCATGCACAGCCCCCTGTGAAGGTCCTCATCATGCTCTCTGTATTCATGCAGTTAATTTTAGTGCAAATATTAAGATTTAAGAGGTGAGGATGCTGAAGGCAAAAATGCCTTATGTGCCCCTTATGTTAACTTGTGATTGCAGCAAGCCTTGGTGAAGTGCTATGCTTCTTAATTGCCTCCGTTAACATGGTTCATGGTCATGGTGCGAATGCAACCAGATTGTTTGTTGTAGGTGTGGGCATGCTTTACGCCGGGTTTAAACTGGGTGAGTGTCTCTATTCGGTAGGTGATTGAGCTCTGTGCCAAACGTGACGAAGGGTAGTAATGGGGGTGGGCATGCTTTAGTGATACCCATTACTACCTTCATGCTCCTATTCTTTCAGTGGTGATGCTCACTGTCCGTGATAGCAGGCATTACCTAGAGCGATTTGAAGTGACTAACCCGTGCGCCCTCCCCGCTTGGGTTGAAGGCCTCGTGCCCTGGTCCTTACTTGGAATCAATCTGTGACTTCGGCATCTGCCTGACGTTTGGCGTCTTCTTGTGCGCTCCGGGAATACGTGTGCCTTTCTGTGATTGACTTCCATGTTCTTCGTTACACGTGCAGGAGCGGGGGGCGTGGCTACGATGAGGTCAACCTCTATGTCGCTTCTGGGTTGGCGTCCAATGACTGGTCCTTGCCTGACTTCCTGTTGTCGGGGAACGAGTCCTGGGTTATCATGGTACCACGGCATGTGTTTGTATCCTGAAATTGGTTAATCAAGCAATCTAAGTGTATTTAAATATTGGTCCCCGGTGAGGAATTTTGGGAGACCTGGGTCTTCTAGTCCCAACGCTTGCTTTTTCTCTGGATCCTTGTGTTTGATTAGTGTGCAGATGAGATTGTCCCCCGCACTTGATGTTATATATTCTGTGCGGTCGGCTGTATTCACGGTAGTGAGTTCTAGTTTGCATACTTCTGGCTGGAGGTTGCTCTCTTCGACATGTGCTCTGTTGGGAGGGGCTGCTGCAAGGAGTATTCGTGGTAGTTGCTGTTTGCTTTCAGGGTGCAGGGTGTAGGATAACATTGCCTGCTCAAATACAGTGCATTATTTCGCTCATCTCATTAAGACCATTATCAGTTGTTCCCAGTCGTAGAATGGTTTTTGCTTCAAACCTGGAGAGTAAGGAGTCCGCGCATCTTCCTTTTACATGTTTGAGGACTGTCCATTTTATGTCTTGTGGCCCATGTCCTTTTTCTTCGCAGTGTTGGACCATGGGTGCATTTAATTCTTGATCTTTGAATTCTGAACTTTGCACTTAATTCTTGATCTGTGTTGAGTGATCCTCTTTTTTATAGCTTGGGTTGTTTTGCCGACATATGCCAATTTGCATGGGCATACATAAATTACATTTGTAGTATTGCAGTTCGTGAATTCTTCACGTACAATACTTTTGCCTCTGTATTAAAATATTTCGCCTTCGATGGTACTTGCGCACGAAGTGCAGTTTCCACATCGACTGTGTTCTTTAATGGGGGGTAAGGCTAGCATTGTCTGTATTGAAAGTTTGGGTCTTTTCAGGTGGTATATATTATCCCTTCTTCGTGTTTCACGAGTTGAGCGAAATAATGCACTGTATTTGAGCAGGCAATGTTTTCCTACACCCTGCACCCTGAAAGCAAACAGCAACTACCACGAATACTCCTTGCAGCAGCCCCTCCCAACAGAGCACATGTCGAAGAGAGCAACCTCCAGCCAGAAGTATGCAAACTAGAACTCACTACCGTGAATACAGCCGACCGCACAGAATATATAACATCAAGTGCGGGGGACAATCCCATCTGCACACTAATCAAACACAAGGATCCAAATAAAAAACGAGCGTTGGGACTAGAAGACCCAGGTCTCCCAAAATTCCTCACCGGGGACCAATATTTAAGTACACTTAGATTGCTTGAATTACCAATTTCAGGATACAAACACATGCCGTGGTACCATGATAACCCAGGACTCGTTCCCGGACAACAGGAAGTAAGGCAAGGACCAGTCATTGGACGCCAACCCGGAAGCGAGATAGAGATTGACCTCATCGTAGCCACGCCCCCGCTCCTGCACGTATAACGAAGAATGCGGAAGTCAAGCACAGAAAGGAACCCGTATTCCCGGAGCGCACAAGAAGGCGCCGAAAGTCAGGCAGACGCCGAAGTCACGGAGTGATTCCAAGTAAGGACCAGGGCACGAGGCCTTCAACCCAAGTGGAGAGGGTGCACGGGTTAGTCACTTCAAATCGCTCTAGGTAATGCCTGCTATCACGGACAGTGAGCCGTCACCACTGAAAGAATAGGAGCACAAAGGTAGTTATGGGTATCCCTAAAGCATGCCCACCCCCATAACTACCCTTCGTCACGTTTGGCACAGAGCTCAATCACCTACCGAATAGAGACACTTACCCCGTTTAAACTCGGCGTAAAGCATGCCCACACCTACAACAAACAATCTGGTTGCATTCGCACCACGACCATGAACCATGTTAACAGAGGCAATTAAGAAGCATAGCACTTCACCAAGGCTTGCTGCAATCACAAGTTAATATAAGGGGCACATAAGGCATGTTTGCTTTCAGCATCCTCACCTCTTAAATCTTAATATTTGCACTAAAACTAACAGCATGAATACAGAGAGCATGATGAGGACCTTCACAGGGGGCTGTGCGCGGCCCTCTTAACACCAAGAACAACTAAACACCAAGTCCTAACAGGACAGCCATGCATGTCTAGAATCAAGTATAACACCAGCTAAGACATCCTCAGCACCAAGCTATTAGATATACATAAAGTGGACAAAACAACCAATGTTTTTCTCCCCCTGTAACCCTCAGGCAAAAGAACAAAAGAACGAAAGGCGCCACGCCTTCCACTCCCACCATTGAAGACAGCCTTCCATGCAAAGCCATGAACACACCCTAGGAAACCCGAAGGTTTCCACAAGAAAAGACATGGTATGAAACAAAAATTGGAGCAGTAACAGAACCACTCTAGCATCACCCACATGTGACAACAAAAAATTTACACTTGTCCCTTAATACACCCACAGTGTCCCTCAAGAACACAGACTGCCCTGAAGAAGACCTTCCACACAATTCCTACCCAGGTCCAACTATGAAGGTCAAAACGCGTCAGCGTACTCCAAATTGAGGCCAAGAGCCACCGTGAACAATTAATTGGAGCACAAGAGGCACCACAAGGAAAGAGTGATTAAGGACGCTTGAACAATTTATCTATTTATGCTCTGAGCTCCACAGGACCTTACAATACCGGTAGCATTTAAAAGTGTACGAGGACGCAAGGGTATCAGGTTCCAATATCAAATACCAGTAGGACACTTGAGTACAATTTACGTAACAGTATAAAGAATTTGTAAATATATGACGTATATCTGCAATGTAGAAAGTCATGTCACTTTGTATATGAAATGTTTATTTGTAAGATGTATTGCCATTTTCATGTTCTAACCATCACCACACACTACTTGTTTGTAATTTGTCACAGTCGAGTTATGTCAAATCAAGTATGTTACTGTTCTATATAACAAATGTGTAAGCATGAGATGAAATTTAAAAAAACTGAATAAGATAAATATCAGACCAGTTAAAAACCCGGCATAAGAGTACTTATTTATTTGTTATAATAAGTTGGGATTCACATGCGAAGCAGGATACGGGGAATCTTAGTACCTGAGAAAAAAGAATACTAGAGTAAGGATCGTTCATTCTTTGAACAAGAGTAGAGAGACTCCTGCAGATCTCTATCTAAGAATGAATTGTAATCTATGGTCTGGGAGGCATTATATTGTAGCAACTTCATTTTGATTCCAGTCTCCACAGCCCTAAACTGAATCACTTTTTTTAGGAGACCCATTAAAGCAGTGGGGCGGCGCTCATCCGCCTTAGCAGAGGAACCGCCTCTAAATGAAATAGAGAGTATACCTGGTTGCTGTATTTGAGGACATCGTGGTTCAGCTTAAATTCTATGGGCCTGATTTAGAGCGTAGGGGACGGGTTACTTCACCACATCACAAATATGGCAACTATTCTGTTCACCTTATTATAAGTGCCCTATATCCTTTGGTGAGCGGGATATCCGTCACGTTTGTGACGGAGTAACCTGTTCGCCAAACTCCATGTCAGGCCCTATGTTCTAGAAGTATTCGAGAATTACCTCTGAGGTTTGAATGGAAGCTGGAGGTTGAAGCACTGAGAGCAGTCCTGGATTGAATTGTTGTGCATCTTTCACCAAAAGGGTATGAATGAAGATATGGATTTCATTTTTTATGATTATAGTATAATTTGGGATCTATGCAATGTATGTGTATGACAAAGATTTCTATGAATAGTTTAAGGTTAGGGTTGTTGCTAACATTTTGAAATATGACACAATAGTTGCATCTAAAGGCTGCAAACGGTAGTTGGAGTATTTTGTGCATGTCCAGTCACTTTTAAAATCATTTAATTATTTTGTATTTTGCCCAAAAATATTAGTCTGAAATAACTGAATTCATATTTGTTTCCCATTATTTCTTTAAATATGTACTGGAAATGTGGTTACAAATTTATGACTCCAGAGAAAGAGATTGTAGGCGGGATATATATTTTGAAATTCGAAGCACATTTAGAATTGAATACATTTGAAGACATGTTAGTCCTGAAAGAAAAAAGCTTGGCGGATAGGAATCATCATCAATGAAACTTTATTTGGTTAAAATAATCAGAAAATGGGGATCAGGGGAAAGTCCTTAACTACAGGAATGAGCTGTGGGAAAGGGGGATGGATGTGTATATGGTGGCAGAGAAGGTCAAGTACTCCAGTAGGGGCTGCCCACGCAAATTCCAGAAAGTCTTGTGCAAGTGGATATCGTATTATTCTTTGGACAAGGTACCGGAAGAAGAAACGCTGGACGTAGAGGGGGCAGAGTGACAGACATTGGGTTTCAATCTGTTAGTATTATTGTCTGCTGTTTGATGTGCTCGTTTATCACTATGCTACTGCTGGGCCTTGTCGGATGTTGGAGGGAGGGCAGAGGGGTAGTGGGGCTGGAGGTTGTGCATTGTCATTGTTTCAGACCTACATGTGACGGGAATTTCCTGCACCTCTGTGGTCTAATATTCGTCTATGTGATGTATTTCATAAAAAATGCAATAAAAATATATATATTTTTTTAAATAACCACAAATGTACACAAAACAAGATCAGAAAAAATACACAAATATCAAATATTCACGTAAAATAAAACAGGGACTATAAAAACAATAATACCGGGTGGTGTACGATATATAAAACTTTCATGTTCGAGTTAGACATGGTTATCAAGGTCGTACAACAATCATAGTTAATTCACAAATGCAATTTTGTGTCTTGTGTAAAATAACAAATATAATTAAAACCATGACAACAAGCTTTAGAACCTACAAAATTAATAAAAGCCATCCTTGGGCCTAAGGCTAGTCTTTCTAAAACAAAAATAGATAAAAACCGATGGCACTTAAAACAGTTCAAAACCATAAAAGAGCATCGATTTAAAGTGCAACAATTTGAGCTAAATGTGCAAAGCTTCACATCTTTGGTCTACTAGCAGCAAAGAAAAGCTTGCCACTAGGTGCCCATTAGATATAGCCAAAGTTTTCGCTCTTATGGACCAGCTCCAGTGCAAAAATTAGCAACACCACAGGCAATCCACTCCTTTGAGGCAAGCAAAAGTCTAAGTGCCACATGGCACTGTCTTATTTCGAGCTGCCTACAAATAGGTATAATCCATAGCTTCCTCGAGTGCTCATATCCTGGGCAGAAAAATAGCAGATGTGATAATCTGTCTGTAGACATACTGGGCACGTATTGTTTGGCGGACAGGGTACTCTGTTATAATGGTGTCAGAGTTCCCTGCCACCAAAGTGTTGGTCCATCCACCCAATTTTGAGTCAGGCGGACCACAGTTTTACACCGACAGAGTAAAGGAATTCAGGGTGGTGTAGGCTTTTGCATCTGCCCCTCTGTCTTTGCTTACTGCCAGCCCTGCAGTGAACTCTATGGGTTTGTATGAACCACCTTCGCAGCAGTTCGTACAAAGCCATTTTAAAGTTTGGTGTGTGTGCATCATTGGTGACAGAAGCTTAGACCAAAATTTTAAAAGTTTTCACTTCTCCGAAAACAAACTCCCAAAGAGGGAATAGTTTTTGGGGAAAAATAAAAACTAATGGCCCCACCACCATGAGAGCTTTTTCCCATGGTTTGGGGAGCCATCGTTTTATTTTATAAGCTCCTCACCACCAGGATATTCCTGGTAGTGACAGACAGTAAAAAAAAGCCATTCGATCGCCCACTCTAAATAGGGGGCACAGTCGATTGGCTTACCACCCACAGGCCATGTTTTCTCTGACTATCAGAGGACGATTTACACAGATGAAGTATATTTTACTCCATCGGCATAAGCCTGGTGGTCTGCCAAACTCTAAACCGGGCCCTTAGGCTTTTTAAGCTGCATCACAGTAGGTTTTTATCAACTGGGAGAACCAAGAAGCATAATGGAGCTTTATACCTAATGATGAATTGAGTGCAGGGGGGGGTGGGTGAGTGTGTGCCTATATACATTATCACTTTCCTGTTGTGTACCTGTCTGAGTCTCCTACTGGCTTCATTCCTGTCAGTGATACATTTCTTGACTGATCTGAAGGACCTCGTTACTCCTCATTATTGTTTTGAAATGGTCAGGTGGGCTGCAGTGACAAGCCTAACTTAGTTTTTAGGTTGTTTAATTTGCAAAGTTTTGAACTGCCAGAAATTAACATTTCACTAGCATGCTTCTCATCAATGGGTTATGTCTGAAACAAAATGGTGTTTCGGAGGAAAGAGCACTGTGCGAAAACGGGGTGTATTATGTGGTGTGGTTGCGTGACCTCCATGTAATACACTTACCAACCCTCTTAGGACAATTATGTCCCATTTGTCAAACTTTCAGTTCAACCCTGGGTAGCTGTGGCTCTGAGCAGCAAGGCTGACACAAAGGAGCAAGTGTAAAGCATTTAAACAGCACCAAAACAATTGAAGAAGTAATCGACAAGACACAAAAGAAATCCGACACCAATTTATAAAAATAGACTGTATTTTTATATATTTTTGGACACCAAAATGAAAAAGATCCACCAAAGGGTTTGGGAGATAAAGAGTTTACACGGTATAGTAAATCAAAGCATTTCACTCAACCGCAAACAAGCAATGGCAAATTCAACAAATTTAACACACAACCTTTTTCGCTAAACATTTTAGGCTAGTTGTAATGTAGTCACTTGGAGTTACTTTAGGTGACCAACTCCAGTAGGGAGTCAGTTAGGGCGACCCAAAAGGCCCCCCGAAACAGTTGCCACAGCAGGTGAAGCAGTTTTTGGTCAATTTCAGGCACTTTTATCCTTTGCAGGACTTTCCTATGGAAGTGGCCCAGATACAAGGAACAAAGGATGCTGAAGATGCTCAAAGGATGCTGTGGATGCAATGCGGGTGACGGTGATCTAGCTGCAACTACTCCTATGTCAGTGAAGGGGATGAGGGGCTCCTAGCCCCAGGGTCGATGTTCCTTGAAGTCTCTGGGTACTGGCAGAAGTCCCGTTGCCACTGGACTACCAGCCGAGCCAGTATTGCTGTCACAGGCCAATCCTTCCTGGGTCGATAACTTGTCCTCTGGATGTCCCAGATGCACTCTGACAGCACTCCTGGGTGCAGCAAACTCGGGTCCAACTTGTTGCATCAGATCCTGGTCCCTGGCACTGCGTGGCAGATGTTGGTCACGGGTTGAAGACTTTGGGATGCCCACTTGTTCCAGCAGGCTTCTTCAACTGTTGTGTCCCTGTGCTGTAAAGCAGAGGCCAGACAGCTGTCCCTTGAAGTCTCTTGGCTTTGGCTGGTCTCTGGAGACAACTTCTCCGTGAGCAGGACACAGCAGGCACAGCCCCTCTGTTTTGCTAGACATCAGGTGCAGCAGGTGCATTCTACGATGGTGCAGCTTCTCTTTGCCGGCTCCACAGTGCAGCAGGGCAGTCCTTTCAGTTCAGTCGAGATCTGAGTTAGGGGTGCCAGGGGTGGCCTTCTTATGCTCCAAAAATGCCCTCAGGGCAGGATGCGGTTGGTATCCAACGGGCAACCAGGTTCCCTCCCACCTGATGACCACTTCCTGCAAAGTGTGGCATCTGGGCATCCCAGGATGCACCATTCTGCCCACTACCAATATGGCAGGACTTCTCACCTGGTGTGTGGAGCTCCTTAGCCCAAGCTAGAGGTGTGGCTACCACGGGGCTACATGCCCCTGGAAAACCAGTTTGGCAACTGGTTTCCCCTCTCCTGTCCTGAGTGCCAGTCTGTCTGCCTGTATAATGAAGCAGCCCCTCTCACAAGTGACACCCATTTGCTCTTCAAAGGTGGCTTCTTCTTTGAAGCTTGCCTGTTGGGACAGCACCCATATGGCTTCCTGCAGGAGGGAGGTGACACCTCCTTCCAGAGAAGGCCGCTATTGTATTCTTTCCTGGAAGTTGTTAGCATGTCTTCCAGGCGAGCAAAAATCTGTCTTAGCGAAAGGACCCGTGTGCCATAGGTATGTGCACAAGGGACTAAAGGCAAAAATATGGGAACTTTGCTAAAGCTGCACACTGCAACTGGCTACATTAATTTTGACCTGAGAATCAAGTTGAACTTAATGTAATGGGTTGTTTGACACCTTGGATGACACACTTTGGTTGCAATGTTTCAGAGTTAGCACAGCTGAGAGGTCAGCGCGTAACTCTTTAATTGCCAAATGGGCAGCCAAGCTTTTTTACAGTAAAAACAACTGTTTTACATTCTTACTAACAGAAAATGTAAAATTACATATTCTTCCATGGGATATGTTGCACCCTGCCTTAGCACTGAATAGGCCTGCCATAGGGGTGACTTACACATATGCCAGGTGGATATCTGGCTTTGCCATTACTTTAAATGGCAAAGTCGGGCTAGCAGTTCAAACTGCTCTTCCAGCCTGCAAATGGCAGGCTGGGAGTCTCACTTTACTTGTGTCACACTCTGGGTGGCACAATTAGTGCTGCAATCCCTGTGGGGACTCTCAAACTTACATATCCTGGGTACCATTTGCTCAGGACTTACAGGTTAGTTAGCTTAGCCAATTGGGTAAGAGTCAATTCAACATACCAGGTTAGGGTTAAGTGCACAGGCACTGAGGTCTAGTTTGCAGGCCTCAGGGCACTCTCAGAGTCAAAAAAACAGTAGCATCAGTGCAAAAACTTGGGGGTGACCATACAAAAAGAGGCATTTCCTGACAAGCACTTTTGAAACTAACTGCAAGATAAATACCTAGTAAAAATGCCTACCTTTAGTTTCTAGGTGATTACAAGAATGGCCCGGGGCTGCTTGTGCTGTTTTATAGTCCATACATTTCATTACAATCTACTGTCCATTTGTAGAGTACTTTGGTGAGCCTCTTAGGCATACATGATGCAGCGAAGTAGAATCCAATGTAGTACCACTTTATTGGTGTTTGGTGTTTGTAACTGCAAAGCAAAATAAAATGTTGAGTGAGCTACTACAACATGGTGTCCCGTGCAGCCTTCAACGCTAAGGAAAGTGCACGCCGATCAGTCAGACAGGGATCGCTTAATATGGCAGCTGGTCCTTGGCCAGGGGAGTAGAGGCTCTGCTGATCTGGCAGACTGGTGGGCTGCTCATCAGGATTCTTAAATGACCCGCTCAGCCTGTTTGAATCCTTTCTCGCAAGGCTCCAGAAATGCAAGTGAGATTTTTCATCCCCGAGCTCCATTTTCTAATGTGGGTGGTCGCGGGCGTTCATGAGAGGTCGCTGGCAGGGGGCTGCTTCTCGCCTAGATTTGCTGATACTCAAGTATATTTCCTCCTTGAGCGGCAACAAAATCAACTCGAATGGCTGCGCACTCTTGTGCACCACATGGTGCCTTTGGCACTGATTTTTCAGCGCTGCTCGTGGAACTAGCTCTAAATTGTTAGCGCGAGCATCCACAGCATGCATGTTTTCCACCTGCTGGTGGAACTCCGAGAAATCTTGTGGAGCTTTTATGTAACTCCACAGAATTCCACAGAGTGAAACTTCATCAGTTCCACCATCCGCTAGTATTAATTGCCAGCACGGTGAATTGACAATAGGTGCCGCTGCATCAGTGGACTGGATTGGACGGAAGGCAGTATGGCGCAGGGAGGACACATTGGGGTACATGGCTTGTTGGCTATGAGCCAAGATTGCAAATGTTGATGATGACTAATGTCCAGAGCTTTATAGATTAAGCCAAGGTTTTAGCTTATTTCACTAGCAAGATCCTTAGAAATTAATTCGTTCCACCAACAAAAGCTGATGTCTCTGTTGTGTTTCTGTAGAACGAGCTAAAATTCCGTTCCAATTGTGTCATACAAAAACTGACATTCCAAGCCTATCAGTCTGCTGTGCATGTATGTGTTGTACGTCCATGTGTGGAGCGTTTGTGTGCAGCTACTAGGGCCTGCGTGTTAAAGTCGGCCTCTGACGAGGGCTGTGCGCATGTTTTCATGTGATTGCGCATGACTGCGCATCATGGGTACACGATTCTGGGCGTCCGTGTTAAAGCTGCCTGTCCCTGGATTGTAAAAGCCTTGCTCTGCACAGCATGTTCTCTAAAGACAACGACCATGTCATTTTAACTCGAACAAAACAGCATTGTATCCGCATAACTGGCATAGAACAGCATTTAAAAAATGACTTTCAATGGTCAAGGCCTTTTTTTTCATTGCGATTTCAATGCTGCACACTGATAAAAGTAGTAAGGCACTTGAGTAAAGTTTGACAAAAGCCTGAAGCATTAACAGTCACGAAACCCCATGTTATACTCCATGAGTCTGTTATTCCAGAGAGCTTCCAGCGCTCATGTTCGTATGTAACAAAGAGTTATTTCTGCTGCCAGAACACGCAGCGCGTAAGGATGTCCCTAGTAACAATACCTATGTTATGCAAAAGACTGTAACAAAGAGACCTGTCGAAAGGAACACTAGGCAAAGACATCTTGTGCGAATGCACCACTTCTTGGAAATAGGTACAATTGCTAGCGCCTCCTGTGGAACACCAGGAGCTCTTGACAGAAACCGAGACAGCCGTGAAAGAGAGATTACTCAGAAAAAACATGCATGTTATATTGTATAGTTTCGTCTTTAGTACACATTGAAAATAGCTCGACTTATGCAAGGAATCCAAACTTTTTGAGGTCGCTTTAGGTCATCGCTGGGCGACGTTTGTAAGTGGATGTTTCAAATATCTGAAAGTATTTTTACAGTTTACAGAAGTGCCTGTACCAGCCTACAGGAAAGGACCGCGTTATTTATCTGCGTATATATTTGTCTATTTGTGTATGTATGTATTAGCTTATTTATTTATTTGTTTGTTTAGTCCAGTGATTTGTATAGAGCTGCAGATTGACTTTGAACTCTCCCAAACAACATTCCTCAGTTGCGGCCCTGGGGTCATTTTCTTCATCGAACATCTGCCGCAACAGCGCAGTTTAAGGAGCCTCCTGAACTGTGAGTAGATCCTTGCGGCCCCCAGGCAAGAGTGCTGGGTGTTCCAGAGGCTGGGGCCCCCGGCGGCCAATGAATGCCCCCTCTGGTGCGCTATCACTGAAAGAATTATTGGCGAAGCAGCTGACAGATGGTTGACCGCAAGGCACTCCCTGGTATGTTATTGGGGGCCAAATTACCCACCGAGCAAAGAAAGGCCTTTATTGTAGGAAGCCCTGTACATGCTGCTCGTGGAAGTCCTTCTTTTATCTCCGTGACCGTGTCTGATCCTTAATCACTGTGTGAACACGTTCAGTGGAAATAAATCAGTGACGAGTTCATACCGCCTGTGTCCTTCCTACCACTGCTGTTATCATATGTATGCCCTCAGGACGGCAACTGGGAAAGACAATGTGTAAATTGTGTCGGTTTAGATCCATTTGAGAGTACCCCTCTTTCTCCCTGTCACACCCAGCATTGCTTCAGTGACGCGGGCACATATTTTCTCCGTTGCTTTCCTTATGTACACTTCTGTGGTCTGGGAGGCCTTGTTCTGCCTGCAGGAATGAGTTCCAACAGGCTGCAAGCAGACGTTTGGCTACTCCCTTACTTTATCCGAGGGTAGCACTGAAAACCATTAGGGACGGATATTTTAGGGATATGGCTCTTTCTACACCATAGAAAGTTGAGTGCTCAAATCTTAGGTAAATTAAGGTTTAGCTAAGCCAATGAGAGCCTCTGTCTAGAACTCACTCACGTTTTAGCCCTAGGATTGTCTGACCGTACTTTGCAGGGGCGTAACACAGGCCCCCGCAGCCCCCGCGGTGCGGGGAGGGGGGGGGCAAGCTCCAGGGGGCCCCCTCACAACAGCACTCTGGCTGCAGAGCTCCTGTTTGAGCCCGGAGGGGGCCCCCCCCACGTGCCTTGCAGGGAGGCCCCCTCAAGTTTTGTTACGCCAGTGGTACTTTGGTTGACTGCCTTTACTTAACTATGGCTGCCCATCACATTAACATAGAAGCTTTTGCCTTGAACTTCCTCTATAAAGAACACATGGATACCTTATCTGAGACGTTGTTCTTTCTCCGTTCTACATCCACTCACTCGGGTTCGTAGTTAGTTTTGAAACTGGTATTTTTATTAAAATCTAGACCAACACTCCCATTTACTAATGACTAACCAAGAACCTCACAGGAAGGAATCAAGCGGATATGTGACGGGAGCTCAGTCCCCAGTGTAGTGTCCTCTGACAGCAGGAGACCAGCTCCCAGTGAGGAGGGACATGGTTTTGAATACACTACAGGACAGGCCCCTGAGGAGCAGAGGGCTATGGTCTGTAGCTCGTCATCCACAGAAGATAATATTCATAATGTCCAAGGAGACATTGAAAAGCACTTGGACACTAAAGTGTTGTTCTGTGGCTGCTTTCCATTTCCGATGAAAGGAATATTTCTGAATACATGTAGCTTTCTGCTCTATCTCGGCTGAGGCTTGCACCAACTTAGCTGTTTGAGCATCTTTAAGTTTTGATTTTCTTTGGTTGCAGAGGATACTGTGGTGGCTTCCTTGCTATTATTTCACCACACTAATGGGAGTCCCCTATATTCGCTGTGGTCTAGTGCATCTCTGACAGACACTACTCATCTCTTCCTTGTCGTAGGAACATGGTGCATAAAAGCTGCATTGGTTACAAGATGTTGAGATCCACTACTCCTTAACATATCTGGTAAAGAGCAGTTTCAGCAACGCCTCCCCTAGCCAATAATGTTAACACATCTAACTTGAGACTACCATTTAGCCTGTCTATTGATGGGCTTATTTCTCTTATCATCTCTCATAAAGCAGCATCTATGTGCAAATGGTTCAGTTATCTATGATGTTTCCTACCACATCTACATGTCATGCTATGCACCACTCTGCCCTTATGTAGAACATTTCTGATCTAAATGTCAGAGCGCTCCTTGAAAATAAAGAAAGAAACAAATAAAATGTGTGTCTCTCCTCTATTGTTCACCTGGGGAAACAATGGCAGCCCCATGCAATGCTTATAATGCGCAGGCGGCAGTTGAACTGAACCAGCAATATGATATGATCATTGTCACATCCCTCAGTCCATCACATCCATACTGCAGACAACCTGGCCTAAGGCCAAGGGCAGGTCACATCTCATGGTGGTAGCAGCAGCTGTGGAAACTACTTAAACTTGGGGTGTAAATTGTTGCTCCAGCCTCAGGGCAGACAGCTACATCTGAGTCTCACACCCTCTTGTGTGTTGGTTGTCCATACTATAGTTGCTTTGTTAATGGGGCACCATCTACGGCTTGTAGTTTCCTCCCAGCATGGAGTGGGGTCTAGGTACAAGATGAACAGACCAACCTCGTGATATGAGCTATCTGAGATTTCTTCTGGAGAAGACCTGTTAACAGACTGTTTTTAAAAGAATTCTGCTGATCACTCTCCCATAACCTAGCTTACCAGGGTGTTTCCCTCTGCACTCTGTCTCACCATGGGATTAATGGTGGCTCCTGTGAGTAGCTATGACATTCTTTAGTGAGCCTCTGATGTTTAGAGGCTGTGGGTGTCCTGACATTCTGTAAGGATCCTGCATTAGAGTCCAGAGAACTCTCCTGCATTCCCAAAAAACAGGCAAACCATCAAGGAATATACCTGGGGTGTTACACCCCTCTTATCAAAATTAATTCTTGGAGTAATAACAGGGGTGGTCACTTGATTAGGGTGGACAACAGTGCTTAATTTGTAAAATATTAAGTGCCAGGGCTCTGACCAGGAGGCTACTGCAGCTTGCACCTCCCATCGCCCTTGTCATCGCTGCCAAAACAACTACTAAGCATCTCTCTCGCATGTAAATGCGACAGTTCAGATTATTCCAGGTCCCCAAAGCTAAAGGAATGGCTGGGGAGGCAGGTATTAGCACTATTTTAATGTATATTGTTCTCATAAGCAAGCGTTGTTATGCTCATCTCTAAATTAGAAGAGCAGCGCCACCATGTGGTACACTGTTCTAAGTATGGTGTTGGCAATTAGATCCCGGTGCCGAGCACCGGAAACCAATTAAGTGCCGGTGCTGAGCACCGGAAAGCACCGGCTCAAATTAAGCACTGGCTACACCCTGCTTCATTTTGGCCTTAATTACTATCTCATATTTTTTTTATTTTTAGGAATGTTTAATTTACTAAACCTTCAAAGAGTGTGACCCTTGCTCTGTGCGAGGGTCAGGCAAAACCAGGCACTTTCAATAGACAATTGTGTTTGAGCACATGTGCCGGCTGCCGCAGGATTTATAGGGCTTACCTGATTTCAGCCCTGGCCCCGGATAGCCACCAACACTGTAAGGCACTACCCCCGATGATGCACTGCAGCCTCGCTGACTGAAATCAGCCTAGGTGCTTTAAGCATATTCTCTGGGTTTCCATGGCTGTTTGTCAATCAGTGAGGCTGCACTGTGTACCACTGCATCCCACCCATTTCCTAACTTGTCACAGCGCGAGCTAGGAACAAGCCTCCATGGCCCACCCCATTCTGGGTGGAGCTGAGAAAGGAAGTAGGTGCACACAACGTGATCTGCTTCACGCATGCCTCATGATATAAGCAAGCAGCAAGTAAGCTAACAAAATATGCAGTTCCTAAGGTGAAGAGTAGAGGAATGGGAGGAGGCTAGGTAGGTCTGTGGTCCTGACCATATGGTGGAGATAGGGTGCCTCCCAATTTGGGAAATAGGGCCCTCACACACCCAGCTGGGTGTCATGCTTCATCATAGGGCATGCTCCTCATCAGGCCGGCGCTGCAATGTCTGACAGGCACCCTATAAGGGGCTCTTCCTCGGAGATCTTTTTATCCCAAGCCATCGGGTGAAGTGCGGGTAAAGGGCCTTGTGGGGTAGATGAGGGTGAAAGAATGTGCAACAATAGTGTGGGAAGGGTTAAAAAGGGGAGTACAGAGGTGCTCCAAATTAAATTTGATCAGAGAGCCCACTGGTCCCAGTTAAAAACGAAAAGTGTGGGCCACCTCCGGAATAATGTGCAGTAGTGGCTATGAGTTGAAGGTCGACATGTTTCTTGCCTAGTGTGTCTGTGAGATCATGTGGCAATTCTTCAGGACCAATCTATGTATACTATCTACACAATGGTTGGTTCACTATTAGTATCATCTGTTAACCAAGCGATCAAAAGAAACCTAACAATGAGGTACCTTTTGTATGTAGACCAACCTAAAAGAAAAAACAAGATGGATAATTTTATAACAATATAAAAAATAGGTTTGCATACTTGTAATTAGCAGTAGCCTCCTCATGATTTCATGCTCAAATAAGTGAATAAGACACTTCAGTGATTTTTAAGGTGCATTTAAAACAAAAGACGCAGTGGCACACGTGAAGTACAGCCATCGGCAGAACTACAAGTGGTGCTAAAACAACCACCGTGGTATGTTTGTAGCAGAAACACTCACCCAATTAGCGCGAATACCTGGCTCCTTCGAACATTGGCGGAGGCAAACGCTATTATTATTAGCTTCCTTTTTAGACAGAGGTTGGGGCAGAGGAAGAGGGCGCAGAAGAGGAAACAAACGAGTACAGTGGCAAGACCCACCACAGCAATCTGTACAGACTCGGAGCCAGACAGGGAAGAGAAACTAATTGTCAACCTTTCCCAGAGAACGCTAACCGCAGCAGAGACTAAGATCCTTAAGAAAGGTCCCACCCCCAAACAGGATAAGTTCCGTGACACCTATGAACTACACAACTTTTTCAGGAAGATACAGCTTAAAGCTTTTTTCCAGGACCAACCTGAATATTCACAAGAGTACACTGGCTTACATAATCCATCTAGGTTTACACCCCATGTCGGCCAAGTCCCCAATGAAATCTTGACATTCGAATGGGCAGTTCTTAATGAAGTGCCCAGAGAAAACAGTAATTCCAACTTTTTCAACCTGTCCATCTCTGAAACCACGCAATCAATTCTTTAGCCAATGACACGACTATTACCATCAAACAAGCAGACAAGGGCGGCGCCATTGTGATTATGGCAGCAACAGACTATTCCCGACAGTTTGCCAACCGCCACTACTACACCCCTATTAACATCGACCCAAGAGGTGTCCTGACGACTAGGATTACATCTATGGTCTGTACAGCAGAGATAGAGGGGTGGATTAGTAAATAGGAAGCGGATATCCTGGTTAAAAAGGAACCCAAAACACCGTACTTTTATGTCCTCCCCAAAATTCACAAGGGAGAAATACCACCACCGGGACGACCCATTGTCTCTGGGACCGACTCACTGCTTGAACCCTTATCACTCTTCTGTGACCATTTCCTGCAACCCATTGTCCAGAAAACACCTTCTTCCTTAAAAGACACTAGGGACATGTTGCGCCTGATTGACAATTATGGCACAGCCATGGAAATTGATCTGTTAATGACACTAGATGTGGAGGACCTATACACTAACATCCCTCAAATGGCAACACTGGAGGTGGTAGAGGCTGCTCTTCTAGCTGAGACATGGGATTCCCCCACACCAGTTCAGTTTATTATGGAAAGTGCCACCTTAGCCTTGACTGAAAACTTTTTTCTTTTTAAAAACCAACTTTACCATTAAACCCAGGGTACTTCAATGGAGACAAATGGAGACAATAATGCCAAAAGCTTCGGCAATTTCCACCAGAAAGCGTGATTTGGTCCCGCCTAGGCAATTGATGTATCGTACCGCCGATACATTGTACAACCTCAATAGGATGCAACAACTCGTCTTGTGAGGTGATTGAGCAATCCAGAGCACTACACACATATAGTAATTTTGATCTGTCTATGTTGCAGATCCAATTTTAATTTTTTCAAACATTTATATCCAACACTTGTTGTTACATAAGTCACTGAACCAAGGTATGTTGACATCAATCAATGAGACACAGTCTGTTGACATGCAGGTCAGACAATGATATACACAGCCGACACGTGTTTCTCGTATTGACGACTTTTTCAAGGCTCGTAGCTCTTCCAAAACTGGAAGGTCTGTGTCCTAAACCTTCTTCATTGTGTAAATCAGAACGCACAGAAATCCTGTCCTTGGAGCCCCAAGGACCGAATGGACTAGAGAACGGTCTCCCGTATAGACTTCAGGTATGTATCAGATACTCTCACTTGTCTGGATATCCAGACGCTGTTTACTTACAGAGCCGCTACGGGCTTTCTTGTCTACACATTAGGCTGAATAGAGCCTTTGCGCCTTCTTATTGTTCCCACCCTAATTGGGGGTGAACCTCTGACAAGTGAGAGTATCTGATACATACCTGAGGTCTATACGGGAGACCGTTCTCTAGCCCTGACCTCCTCGGACAAGGAGATCTGTTCGGAGCAAGTCAGATCTTTGCGAAGGTGAAGAATCTTCAACCGTTGAAGGGCCCGATAATGGAGGGGACATGGAAAAATGGCCTGTATGGAAGAAGCCAACAGTCTTACTAGGTGAACAAGGGTCCTCAAGGATATAGTCGGAGAGGCAAGGGCTCTCCTCAACTCCTTCTTGATGGATAATCGTTTCGAAATGGGGACCACCAAATACCCGTCTTTGAGACCAAATACCCGTCTTTGAGATCTAGACGTACTAGCCGTCTCCTTCCTGCAGGAGATCGCATAATAAATGTATGTCCTCCATCTTGAAGTGGCGATACACAATCCAGGAATTGAACTCCTTGAAATTGAGAACAAGATGGAAACCCTGATCCTTCTTGGGTGCCTAAAAGACCGTACTGACGAAACCCCTGGGGTGCAAGGACATTGACGTCACCGCCCCTTTGGTTTAAGGGAGCGAATTGCTTCGTCTATGAAAGATGTCTCTGTTTGGGAAAAATAGAGAGGGAAAGAAATTCTCCCTTGACACGGGGTCGAGTAAAACTCCAGTTGAAAACCCTGAACCGTCTGTAACACCCATGGGTTCTGTGATATTGACTGCCAATTGTGATAACACAACTGAATCCTTCCTCCCACCATAAACCCTAATTGAGTAAGTATGCTCACCTATGTAAGAAGAATCTACAGTGTTGTCTCCGCCTCAATATCCTCCACGTTGGGCACGCTTTTGCCCGCCTCTATTGCGGGTGGGGTCGAAGTTGGAGTTGCGCTGGGGGGTGCCCCCACCTCTGGGTGCGTATCCTCATACGGCCTGGTGGAAGCCATGGCCTAGCACTAGGCCACAATAGCATTCAGCCCTGACAAAAAGGCCTCTGTTGAATACTTTCTTCAAAGATATTTGTGCCTTGTCCAAAGCTGAAAAGGTCAAAATGTACTTCCCCAAGTCCTTGACGAACTTGTCACCAAACAACAATCCGTTAGCCAGTGTGCCAGCCTCCGTGGAGGCCAGAGCAGCGAGTTGGGGATCAATGCGCCTAAGAACTGATGTGTGCCTCTCAGTGGATAATGCTCAGTTTGCATTCCCTAAAAGGCACAGCGCCCTCTGTGCCCACTCCAGAACCTTGCCAGGATCTAACTGTGACTGGTTATCTTTTTCCTGAACTGCCAGATCCAATATCTTAGTGAGGGGACCAGAAATATCAAGGAGTTTGTCCTGACACCCAGGCCAGGCCCTATCCAGGCCCTTTTTAGGATCTTTAGAGATTTTTTTAAAGAAATGTGGCTATGTTAGTATCTAGTTCGGGCATATCTGCTACTTTACCCAAAAGAGATGGGCGTGAGCATTCTGAATGCAACGTATTGCACATCTGGCTCTCAAATCCTTATCGTAAGTCATCTTGCACATAGTGTGCCACTTCGACACAGGGCACCCATTCGATGGAGCGAGGATGGATAATCTCTCTAGGATCAAACAACATGTTTTTGTTGGCAGGAAGATCTGCCCCGCATGTCGCACCTTGCGCTTTCATTTGGTGGCTGGTTCAAAATACTCTTGGGAGGTCTCAGTATCTGAAGGGGAATACAAAGATGAAGAGGACGCCTCCGCCGTGAAGGTGGAACTCTTAGCGAACACCGGTCGGTTAAAAAAAATCAGTACTTCTATATTCGTGGTAACACATGACCAAATGCACCAACTGGGAAAGAACCTCGGCCAAGGAACCTTTAGAAGAAGTACCACGAGCAAAGCCTGAATCATGCAAAGCTATATCCTGCTTAGCAAGGCCCCCTGCTGGGGCTAACAACTCACGCCAACCATAGTGTGCCAGGGGATGAGTAAATGGCTACAAAGCCTTTATCAAGGCTCGCGAGCCCTGCACTTGTGTGTCAAGTGTCTCTACTAAGCACTCTTCCATGTTCTGCTCATAAGGGACTTCAGGAAATTCAAAATAGTCCTCGCCCTCCTTGGCATAGTTTGCCATTCTGTAATACCTGAGGGCCTGGAAGAGGTTCAAGGGGGAGAGGAGCCCTGGCAAGGGTGCAAAGAGGTTCCTAGAGAACCTACAGGAAGGGCAGAAGCAAGCTCTGATTTGTTGCCACAAATATAAATAGTCCCGAGGGAACGCCTGCTTCTGCCCAATTTTTACAAGAATTCCGGAGCAGGTTAATGCCAAGCATGTACAAAGCGGGGAAAAGGGGTGTAAGTGAAAATGTTTGTGTTTGCGCTAACTTCACAATTGCATGCTTAATCAACGAATATGCATATACTTACTGCTCCGCCTTGAATATTTCTTTTGGCATTCCGTGTATCCTGACGAGCAAGGCTGATTTGTATAAAAAGCGGCAAGTATTTTTTCCATTACTATGGGGGGAGGACATTTAGCTTAAATTCAGCAGCTGTGAAGATGATTTGAAAAAAGATTGAGAAAGGCAATCATTTGCCAAAACGCGTCTCTTTGGCAATGACAGGGCTTCTGCTGCGCCACCTTTTTGTTTATTTTCAGCCTTCTCTTTCTGGAAGAGGCACTTTTGAGTTTAGTTTTCCAAAATGTATTTTAAATTAAAATAAATATGTGCCTTCTTTCATGCACCTGTTGAATAACTAAGGTTCATGCTGTTTCTTCTGGCAGCAGACCATTAGAAGTTTTGCATGTTTTGTTTCGTGAACTTTCATCCCCCTGGTGTTCCTTGCGTTTGTGTATTAGTTCAGTCACCTTGACTGGGCCCATGTTTATTTTAAGGTGAAGTATGTTCGGTAGGTGCAACTTGAATATCTTGAGTGGTATCTGTTTCAAGACTGCTTATTCGTTCGCCTTTGAAATAAAACATCAGAGGACAGGCACTGGCAAGTACACTTTGAGTGCTCTCATGTATCAAATGGGCTGTGACTTCAACAGAAGACGGGTAGAGGTTTGATCACTATTCATGTCAGTGTGACATTTCTTAAATAACTTAGGGGCATATCAGTAAGGGCTGGCGATAATTATCGCTCAGCGCTCTTAGCGTGAGGATAATTATCGCCGGCCAACTCTGAATCTTATCGCGGAGATAGCGTGCTATCAGCAACGCTTATCTCCAAAGCGATAAAATTCAGAGCGCAAGCTGCCAACTGTGCGATTATCGCTGGAAATCCAGCGATAATCGCACAACTTTTGGCGATAGCTTGCTGATAGGGCTACACATACTTAGCCATGATATCCACCTTCCATAGGATATCATGGCTAAGTCAGTTTCAAAGCAGGTGTAAGGAAAGTAGCGATAACAGAGGTTATCGCTACTTTTCTTGTCGCTATGCTTATTTGCGTGAGGCTTGATAATAGGAGAAATGTCGCTTAGCGACATTTCTCCCGTTATTCTGGGGAGGAACGCCCACTTTGCATCTCATTAGAGATGCAAAGCTGGGCGATAAGAGAAAGGGCGAAGAAGCATGGATTCACCCGTTAGCGTGTCCTTGCTAATAGGGCATTAAAATTATCGCCGCTTTTCGTCCGAAAACGGACGCTAAAGCGGCGATAATTTTAACTCCGGCCCTTGCTGATATGCCCCTAAATGTTATGGTAAGTGAACATGGTGCTTTGAGCAGCTCTCCCATCCATCACATGCCCTTGCAGTCAGCAATTTACTGATCTGTTTGAATGGTTTGAAGAAGTTGACATTGCACCTCCGCCTTTCTCACTCCTGAAGCAGTTAAGGGATATCCTATATATTCCTTCCCAGGACTCTGTGTGCACTTTGGCAGTGTTAGTGGGGATGCACAGCTGTTTTTCTATTGCCCCCCCTCATGAGCCTGAGAATGATCTGAAACTGCAGTGAAGGTTGGGGAGGGATCAGGTACAATGTGCTGTGACAAAAAAGTGCTGCAAGGCTTTAAATCTGGATTGTGCTGCACATGGTACACCATCCCAGATTGCATCAGCAGGCAGCCATGATTAAGTGACAAGAGGTAGAACTATCAAGTTTTCAAGGCCCATGGCTGAGTAGCTCCTCCAGTTAAGGTTTAATGCTTGCATTCCTGATTTGTAGTCCCGTAGTTTATTTGGTTATAAAAGTGAGACTACAAGCTCCAGAATGCAAAGCAAAATCCTTGCCTAAATGAGCTACTCGTGCATGAACCTGGGATAGTTTAGAGCTCTGTGTAGAGGGGAAAACAGGCAAGAGCAAAGTGAGAACAATATGGAGAAATGGGACTGAATGCGAGATTGTGGAAATAGGTGTGAGCCAAGCTTGTTAACTATCAAAGGTCTAATGATATCTGTAAACCAAATACTCACAGGTCTGATGAACAGCATACCAATGGTGTCTGTTGTCAGTGACCGCTTCAGGTAAATGCCACAAAATAAACCATGCAGAACGCACAGCTCTTAAAGTGCATTGCATCAAGCTTTCATTTGAATTTGGCCACACCCAGTACAATAATGGAGCAAATTAGATCATTTTTTGGCTTTGATTAAAGCACTGCTTCTCTATAGACTGCTGCATTTGTGATACCTGGATCTGCATGGTGGTTTATGAACAGTTTCTCTCCAGGGTACGATTTCAATAACATAATGCTCCTGCGATTTCAATAACATAATGCTCCTGTGATTTCAATAACATAATGCTCCTGCGATTTCAATAACATAATGCTCCTGCGATTTCAATAACATAATGCTCCTGTTGCAAGATGATTACCGTTATTCCTGGACTCATAACGTGCATATTGGCATCTGTGCTACATCATAAGCCTGTAACAAGTGGCACTGGCTGATACTGCTTTGGATATTATGGAGCCTCTGGTCTTAGAAACACCTCTGTATTCCGAGAGTGGCCACGGTCCTATTATAAGACAGAATCAGAACAAAAAATGTAGTATTACAGAAACACACCAGGACAGCTATGACGTAATAAATAATTTTCAAAATAAACAGCCTGTCTTTAGCTCTGATTTAATCATTGCTGTGTTAGTGTTTTGCCTGGAAACAGAAGAGTTATCACATGAATACTCTTTTTGATGTCATAATTACAATTTCACAATTACTTTATTAACCTTCATGCTTTCTCAACTTTGCTTGAAAATGTACCAGTTGACCACTCTTTTTTTAAACATTTTCCTGGGGGGAGAACCCCCCCCCCCACCTGAGCCCCCGTTTGTGACGATCGGGCTCTCTCGCTGCGCTCGCTCATCACACGGCACTCTTCACACACTTTTATGCCTCACCACTTTCAAATGTCACTAGCCACCACTGGGGCAGATGAATTGGAGCAGGAATAGAAAAGGGGTGAAGGATGCTCATTGACATGGATGGACTCACAAGAGGAGCTGGAAAAGCAGAGAAGGAGGGCAAGTAAAGCCAGCTTGAAATGGAACCCAGGAGAGATGCCAAAGGGAGAAAAAGCTAAGGTTAGGCAGAAGAGAGAAGGGCAGAGAGAAGCTGCTCAGGATGTCAGGGAGATGTAGAAGAAGTAGTGATAACTGGTTTGTGAATTTGTGGGCAATTGGTCGAATGCTTGGGGCTAAGGGGAATGACCCAGACGGGCCACAGACAGGAGTAAGTGTAGCAGGTGTGACGGGAGGATGACAGATGAGAAAGTGTGGGGATTGACAGCTTTTGGCAGGCATGGTGAGAGTCATAGGAATAGTTTTTTAGCACAAAAAGGGCATGCATCATCCAGCGGGGCAAGAAACAGGGCAACCTGAGGCAAAAGAGAGCAGTCCAAGAATGACAGAAGAGAGTGCAAATACTGAACAATGGAAGAAGGGACAAACACATGGACGGGGCTGAGGCGAACGCATTGACGAGGCAGAGGGGAAAAAGAGGATACCGACAGAGAGGGTGGTTAAGTTGCTGTACATTGGAGTGGCTGACCACCTAAGGGGAGACCTGAGTACAAAATAAAAGATCTGGATAAGTATAGAGACATATTTAAAGTACTGCGCATAGAGACGAGCTGCAAAGAGAACCCCAAGGCTGAGCAATGATAAGGGGGTTATCCGAACATCCTAATGTGCCACGTAATATAGATACTAATACAGACACTTGGGTGGCAGATGTCAGGATATTCAGGAATATCAGTTGTGAGAAGTCTCTAGAGAGTAGTGTGTCCCTGTTGAAATACATGGATGTGGGAGGAACTCTCAGTATATGCTTCAGAGGGTACCATTGCTCAGTTATGATGAGGAATTCAGGTTCAGGAAATGGTGAGACATCTACAAAGTTATGGGGCAACTTAGACAATGAACTGTGGCTGCAGTTCATGATGCCGATTCGTCCGCTGCTAGCAATACAAACAGCAAGTCGCCTACCATTGCCATACATGCCTTTTCAGGGGCAGCTTGAGAGTAGTTAAAGATGAACCGGCTGGGGCATATTAGACTTTAACAGGGGAGGAAGCCATAGATATCCATGTAGCTTTAGCCAAGAATGTTGTAAATGCGGTTTTGAGGGGTAAGCACCCCATCCTGAAGTGCTTAGGGGACAAGGACAAGGTGGAAGGGGCTGGGGCAAAGGAGAGAAAAGGCAGTGGTAAGAAAGGGAAACTACACCTGTTAAAGCGGGGGCTATGAGAAGGTGGCTAGAGAGATACGCAGTTGGGGCGGTGGCCAGATTTCTATGCGAGGAATTTACATAGGGCTTGAGAATTCCCTAGAATGGACAAAGGAGGGCAGGTGGGCAGAAAACATGAGTGCATGCAAGGACAAAACACAAATAGTGAGTGGCAAATTGAGGAAGGAAGTGTAGAGTGATCGAATGACAAGCCAGTTTCATGAGCCCCCACTTCCTGGCCTATTTAGAGTAGTGTCAAAGAAAGTAAGGTGAGTTTTGGCAGATTCCCCACCTGTCATAGTTAGAAAGAGCTCCAGTGAATGACTTCATAGATTACAGTGACTGTTTGGTTAGATGGGTGAAGATGACATAAATTCCGTATTCTGGACTCTGCCAATACACCCTGATGATTTTCAGCTGCTTGGTATCCAGGTCCAATACCAATATTATGTACACAAAGCAATGGCAATGGGGTGCTCAGTGGTGCAGTCTTTGAGAAATGTAGCTGATTTCTGGAGTGGATGGTGCGGAGAGTGTAAGGGTCTGAGCAGGTGTTGTACTACCTCGATGTGTTCTTGATAGTGGGCTGAGTGGGAATGGATAGAAAGTGTAACAAACTGATGAGAGCCCTGGAAGCAACAGCAAGCAAGTTTGACAAAGAAAAACACAGAAGATTCCAGCATTTGCCTGACATTCATGGGTACTGGGCTGCAATCAGAGAACATGGCATTGTGGCTACCAGCAGGCAAACTGGCAACTTTGAAGGACCCATTGGAAGAGATAAAAAGGAAAGGAATGCAAACTGAAACAATTGTAACAGGCGCTAGGTCGCTTGAACTTCGGCCATGATAGAGCCTTTTGTAGACAGCTAGCGTTTGCCATGAGAGGGGTAATGAAGCATCATCACAGAGTAAGGATAATGGAAAAAGTATAACTGCACTTATTAACATGGCTCAGATTCTTGAAACAATGCAATCATGTAACGATCTGACCCTTTGACTAGAACAGACCCCTTCACTTTCACTAATCTTGCACAATTCCACTATTACCCATTTTGTACTCTCACTGCACAACCATCTATGCTCACTTCTTCCACTCGACAGGCCGGACCAAACCTTACTCTTCCTTTGACACATTTGGACTCTGGTAGTTTCACATACACACAATCCCCTTTCTCAAGTGATACAGTTTTAGTTCCTTTAATCACATCATATCTCTTTTTACTACTCTTCTGGCTTTCCCAGATTTCATTTCTAGTCTCTTCAATGTTATGAGTGAACCTACTGCTGAACTTGACCTTCAATAGATTATTCAAACATGCTGCCCTCAACAGATCCTGAGTGACCATGCCCCAGAAATGGAGAAATGCCGGTTACACTATGAGGCGGGTTGCAATATGACCACAGCATAGCACGTACTGCATCAACACTCTCAATTACAGCCCCCCCTGACACAATCAGAGACCATTCTGTTAGCTCTCTCAATTTGACAATTCTCCTGAGGATAATAAAGACTGCACCTTTTATGCCTGATCCCTGCTCCATTCAAAAATTCCTCCATCTCACATGAAACAAATTGCACACAAATTGTTGTCAGATACAAGTTCAGAGGAAAAGCCCTTACTAGCAAAAACATCATTGAGGAACGTAATCAGACTGCTGGTGTTCGTCTCTCGAATTCATTTCACTTCAAGTCACTTTGAAAAGTGTTCAAGTTGAACAATGAAAAACGTTGAGCCTGAGGTAAAACATGAAAGGCCCAAGAAAATCTATAGAAAATCCTTCCCATTACCATTAGTGGGGTCACACACTTCACACCTTTGTTGATGGTCAAACAACTCACACACTTACCAATCCAATCTTCCACATCCCTGTCCATCATTGACCAATAGAATGTTTCCCTCAATCTTTTCTTGATCATAGTCAAGCCCAAATGCCCTCATTACTTATGTTCAGCAGCATGTTCCTGATATCTCTTGGAGGAATCAACTTGTCCGTCCTAAACAACCCATTTTCCAATGAGAACTCTGAATGCTTTTTGCTGTATGTCTGAAGTTCCATAGAAAAGATTGCCTTCCCTTGGCCAACCTTTTCCTGTGTACTCCATAACTTTGTCCAACACCTCCACTCCTCTTCACTGACACACTTGGTGTGTAGCCAAAACACATTAGCAACCAAACATTCCACATCCTGTTGGTAATCAATCTCCCCATTTTTGTCTCCTCCCAGGATGAATAATATGGATAGACAATTAACTTTCTTATTCCTTCCACCTGGTACATACTCGACAAAGAAATCATATTCAAGCAACTTCACACTCAGTCTCACCAATCTAGCAGTGACTTTTGTGGAATGTACATTACTCCCACTCAAAATGGGTATTAACGGTGTATGATCTGACCGTAATCTGAACCTAGTACCCCACACATAAGCTCTAAAGTGCTCCACCACCCAGACACACACATGCATTTCATTGTCAATGACGGAGTACTATCTCTCAAGTGGTATAAGCGTATGAGAGGCCAACGCAATAGTGCATTCATCATTCCCTCTTCGCTGGGACAGCGCTCCACTCGCATCCACTGTTACCGTCAGACTCTCACCAGGTGTGTACGGACTCAGCAAAGGTGCATTCGCCAAACCTTCCTTGATTTCTATGAAGGCAAGCACTTGTGCCCCACCCCACAGAAACCTGACATTCTTTTTTCAATAATGCAAGGAGAGGTTCAGCTATAGTGTCGCACAAACTTAGCGTAGTATTCACACATCCCCAAAAAGTTTTAGTTGCTCCTTGACCCCTGGGATTGGCACTTCTTCAATAGCTCTTAATAGCCCAGAATGTGGGCCAATTCCTTTGCCAGAGACATCGTGAACTAGGCACTCCACCTCATATACGCCAAAATCACACTTTTCTCTCCTGAGTTTCAAACCCCTCTTATTCAATGTTTGTCAAACGGTATCCAATCTAACCAGGTGTTCACATGATCTTTACCAAAAACCAATATGTCATCTTGGAAGACAAGCATGCCTTTTAACCCTTTCACTACTTCACACGTCACCTTTTGAAACACAACAGACTCTACAGGCTGAATCACACTCTCCTTGCATAGGCTATCCAATAATTAATTTAGACTTTCTCTTACACTCAATGGCACCCCGCTTAACTTATGTTTCACAGGAATGCTCCTCCCTTTTTTATTTGATGATATGTTCAAAACCTTTCAACCTTTCTAATTGTTCTCTAAAAAATCCCCATGTTTCTCCAGCAGAACTTGTAACTTATCAACATGCATTCCAGGTTGACTTTCTGCAGCAGTTACAATTTGTGTACCTAAATAAGCCTGCTGGTGCTAACCTAGAATGCCTGGCCCACAGTGTGAGACATACACTTTCACTTGCACCTCACAACCCCTAAAACAGATTACAATTTCAAAGAACCTCACCAAGTTAATGTTGGTGTCATTACATCCCTGAGCAGTGACATCAGGTGGCAACAATACCTCTTTGATATTATTAAGAACAGAATTTTTGGATATGATGATTATTTTGGACCCAGAGCCTGTTGGTGAAGGCGCCATCTCCTCACCAATCTTGAATTCTTCCAACTGATCATCAGATTTAGTTACATCATCTTCATGAACCCTAACACATAACAATGAACTGTGTATATCATTAGCTACCTCTAGGTCACATTCCTCAGACTTGCATTCTTGCACTGAAACTTTACAATTGGATACCTCCTCCTCTTGCACTGTTACACATAACAATACATTATTCATGTCCTTGGTTAGACTCTGGTTATTCTCTTCAGTCACCAAATTCACCTTTCCATGCTTAGCATTCATACGACACACCATGGCAAAATGACCAGCGACCCCACACTTGTTACATTCTTTAGTGACTGCAGGACACTGTTTGGAAGAAGCTATATGGAACTTTTATCCACCTCGATAGCAGATATTGCCGGGATTAAAAGTTGTTCACTTGTCTGTTGTTTTGTTCATGTTGAACTTATTTTCTTTAACCAGCAAAACAGTGTCATCCATCTTGTTAAGTTCCTTAACAGATTCTTTTGAATCCTGAACACTGTTCGCTATCCCTATAGCTTCACCTGAAGGCGGGTTTTTACAGGTCAGTAGTCTTTCTTGTATTTTTTGTTATAACATCTAGTCACTAATTAATCTATGCTTAATTGATCTGTGAAGTTTCCAAACTCGCACTTGGCTGCAAGTACATGCAATGAGGCTACATACATGTTTATAGATTTGGTTGCAGATTGTGCTCTCAAAACAAATTTGTGTCTCCTTACGACCAGATTTGAAGGCTTGGAAAATGCTCTTCTAATCTCTTTACTGCCTCCTCATACTCATCCAATTTATCATCTTCCTCCAGTGTATATACAGAAAGATGAGCAAATATCTCTTGACCCTCAAGACTTGAGGAGTGTTCAAGTAGCCTTTTCTTCCAGTCAGGCTTAAACTTAAAACCATAAATGGCTTCAAGAAATGCATTAAGCGCTCTAAGCCATTCCTTCCAGGCAATGATAGGCTCTCCCGAAGACTGTAAGAATGGTGGAGGAGGATTAATAGATTTCATGTTGACTAAATTAACAAGTAGAGCCTCAGCTTCCAATCTGAGTAGCAAGTCCCTTCAACAGAAATAAGCAAGTTATCAGATAATTTTCAATAAAATCAGCAAAAAAAATATAATAAATGTGCAAATGGATTGCCACAACTTAAACACTGTCCCAAATCCCAAGAATATACACAAAATCAAATGAAGCTGGCAATAAAACTATTCTTAGTTGAACTCCTGAGTGTGCCTCGCCATTCATGGACCAAATCAGGCAAGTTCAGATGGCCGCCGGTAGTAAAACACTGCCTGACTTTGCTTGGGACAGGTCAGGCAACATAGAATGGCTGCTGACCGAATCAGGCAAGCTAAGATGGCTACCAGTAGTAAGACACTTCCTGACTATACTTGGGACAGGTCAGGCAACATAAAATGGCTGCTGTTACATTTCATAAAAACAAACTGCTAAACCGATAGCTGGGCCCTTCGCACACAATGTTGGCAAATCTCTCATCAGTCAAAATAACATCATATGCTACTGCTGCAACACATATGCTCGAAGAAATAGTATAGGCACTCAGTCGCCTAACTAAAATGGCGGCCAGACCTGTGCATTAGACGATACAGGTCAACCTCCCAGAGATGCTGCCGACCTGGTCATACAATAATGTGAGTGATGTCGCTTAAATTTCACCTATAGATTTAGGCATTACTAAATGACAAAAGCTGCTTTGAGTTTCTGACATAAACTGCATTTAAAAAGTGGCACGCAGACATTCGGTGCATTAAAAGTGAAAACAATGAATGAGGCCTGCTCAGATGCTTTCAGTCTAATGAATCATGTAAAACCATGCACAAATAATTCATGGTTGTTTTAAATGTGTTTAGTTTAGATTTGACCTCACTATAGAATAAACCTTTAATTTGAAAAATTTATTTTGAACTTTCAAAGTATATTTGTGCTGAATTAACACACATTTTAAAGTGTAGAAGAAAAGGTGAACTACACAGCTCGTGATTTAGTTTGCTTTGGGAAGTCAGTACAAGACCTTGAGATAAGAATGGAATGCTTTCCTCCCCGTTTCTGTCTCTTCATGAAAAGACCTTCTTATAATTTACTGTGGCTTACTTTTATCAGTGTGCAGTTGTTTAAACAAAGCTTTATTCATTTCATAAGGTAGAGAGAAACTGCAAAGCACACATTTGCTTCGTATTGAATATTATAATATGTATTCACTGTTTCTGCATAATTAATACTTTTTTGTTGGAGTAGAGGTTTTAAAAATGTAATTGTTTCCTTAGCAGGATGTTAGGAGATGAAATCATTTAGCACAAGATTCAAATGTGTTACAAGAACTCGCCTGATTGATGACGTGAGCAGTCAGCCCACGGGGTGTCAATGTTTTCTGAAACTCCAATTGGACAAAGTAGGAAGACTAAGTCACATGTTTTGTTAGAAATATATACTGGTTGCTAGTTGAGGTGTGGAGATATTTGCTTATTATTTAGCAGGACGCTTGCAGAATCAACCAGCTTTTTTTAAATATTTTTGCAGAGAGAAAGGAGGGGCAGAGGACAGCTTCTGTAGAAGACACAGAGAGGCAGACAGAGATGAACAGCGCGAAGAGAGGGAATCAGCTGAGGGAACGAGGGCAGACTTAGATGCTAAAACCCTAGGTTTTATGCTTTGACTAACTGGCTTTGTAAAGACTTATTTGTCTTATGCTTATCTCTCTTTACGGGAGATTTTGCAATTATTAATTATTGATTTAGCTTTGCAAAACTCACTCTTGCATTATATTTCTTGAACTCTTATGAGTTCTGACTGACATTTATGCCTCATTTTCCATAGAAATAGGGATTCCTTCCTTTATGGTGTGTTTTGTATGTAATCTATAATATGTTCTGTATTAATTCTATTTTTTCCTATTTTCAATTCGGTAACCTGATTGATATCTGACTAATGAATAAAGAGTCAGAGAACCTTAAATTTTGATTGGAAAATAGATCCCTTTAAACTACTCCCAACTCTCAATATTGCCTTAAATATTTATTTGCATTTGATTTTCTCATGTTTATGCAAAGTCTCCTTTTGGTCATCACACAGTGGCAAAGGTCCATCGACTTTGAGTGGAAAACAAGGGGTAATTGTGTTTTGCATTGAGAGATTACCGTGAAATTACCGCTCCATCAGTTTGGTAGCAGACTTATGGTTATACACCTTGACCAAAAGGAGCAGAGCTTAGGTTAATGCCTGAATGGAGCTACTAAATAATAGCCAAGTTAGGTAAATGTCCAGATCCTCAAAAAGTCCTGATTCCTGATTCCAATGCCCAGAACATGAAGACTGGCAAAGCCGTACTGGAAGGTAATGCAAGAAGGCGATTGCTGGAGTGGTGTGAGTATCAATAGGGTTGTGAAATGTTGTTAATGTGCTAGGAGGTATTATTAGTAATGTTGAAAAAATTGTAGGGTTTTGACTGATGATGAAATTTTGCTCATTAGACTTGATGGTTTTATTGATTAAATTGGTAATTGATTAGGACAGAATTAATAATTTTGGTTATTAACATTTCGTATTATTGTTATATGTTGTGGTCCGTCGTTGACCTTAAGAAAGACGGGTCTGGAGTGGCCTAGGATCCCAGGATGATATTAGCCTAATGGGCAGGTTTAGTGTGGCATACACTAAAGGGGTCATTATGATGGCGGGCGGATCGCCACCGCCCGGCCGGCGGTTGCGATCCGCCCGCCATCACAACATGATTTACCCCCGCCATATTATCATGGCGGGGGTACCGCGGCAGACGGAAAGTCCGTCCGCCGCTTTTCGCCGGTCGGCAATCATTACGCATGCCGGCTGGGCAGAGCTGGGGCATGATATGGTGGCGGTGCCTGGAAGGCACCGCCATCAATATCATGATGCCGGGTTGTCAAGGCCTTTCCATGGTGGCGATGCCGCCATGGAAAGGCTGGCGGGAATTGCTTTGGGGGCCCGTTGCGGGCCCCCAGGGGGGTGGGGGGGGTGGGGGGTGCACTTGGGGGGTACCCATGGTACCCTCCTGCATTCCCATGCACAAGGTGGCAGGCACCGCGCGGTGCCTGCCATGTTGTGCATGGGAATGCGCAACATGCCATTTCAACATTGCGGCGGGTGCTGCTTACAGCAGCACCCGCCGCAATATTAGAAATGCGGAATGCGACCGCCAGGGTGGCGGTCGCATCCTAATTAGCGGAGCGGGACCGCCGCACGTATGGCGGACGGTCCCAGCACCGCTAGGATGGCGGGCAGACTGAAGTCCGCCCGCCATCCTAATAGGCCCCTAAGTCGTGTTGCATTGTCTGCTGGTGTGGTACTAAGCAATAAATGAGGTTGTTAATACTTCATAGGGAACTCTGAAGTTAGTATAGTGGAGATTTATTTAGGTACCTTTAGAAAGCGCAGCTGAAGAAGTTGCAAACATTTTCACTTAATTGGGGGTGGAGTAACGCTGGTCGATATTACGCTAGTAGCGAATGTGTTCTTTGAATAATTGAATCTATCTCTTTCATTAGTGGGGCAGACAAAGCAGGTTTGTTTTGTGTTGTTTCTAATCTTGTTTTCCTAAAGAGAAAAGTTTGTAATTTACTGCCGATAATTTTTGTATATGGAGGGTCAGTAGCAGGAGTTAAACTGACTGAAATTGAAACTGTGACAGGATTGGAGAAAAGAAATTGCATTAAAATATTGTAGAAATGAAATTTTTTAAAGGCTTTAAGAAACTGTTGGGGAGTAATGTGAAAATTCGATTTTAATTGGTGATGCTCCTGAAGGAACACCTGTGCATTTTATGTCTACAAATTTGGGACAAAATTCATGTATGTGGGTTCACCAATGGTGCAAGATTACTAAGAAGGAGGGTCCTTTGAGGTTTCCAAAATATGGTACTTTTGAATGGCAAATTATTGACAAATTAAGGGAAGTGTTATGTGAAATAAAGACACCATCTAGAGCTACACAGTTTGAAGCTTTAAGCATGTGGGAAATAACAGCAAGAGACAAGGAAAGAGAAGATAAAAAGGTAAAGGATCAGATACAGGAGAAGGGAATTAATGATGACAAAAAGCTTCAAATGAATAGTGATTTAGGGGATGAAATAGTGGATGCATTATTAACTGAGTGTCCACCACCTTATGTGGTCCCCACTACAAATACTGATAATAGTGTACCAGCAAGCACTACAGTGGCTACTGCTTCTGTTGAACTAAGAGAAATACAGATTGAGAGAACTGTACAGACATTTCATATCAACTCACCGCCTGTTGATTCAGCACTGATAGTGATATCTCCAGGTGTTACTGCTTCAATTGAGACTGATTCAGTACAAATACTTCAAACTCCAGTTGCACAGACAGTGCCTAGACAAATTGTGACTGTCCTAATTAATATGGTCCCTACTCAAAAAGTTCAAAGAGCTGCAGAAGAACTAATTATGTCAGGGTTTATTTCGGAATCTCAGAATTCACATATTATTGAACAGAAACTACCCCAGACAGTCCAAACATTGAAAGATGGGGGAAAAATGGTCTATACAACACCAACAGCCCAGGAAAAAATGAATATATTTGGAGATGGGATCTTTCAAACCTGCTTTGAGGAAGCAGCAGCGAGTAAAAAGATTGAGAGCATGGGGGAACAAATTAACTCAGACCCTGAAAAAGAGAGACAACTTAATGTTTCAAATTTAAAAATTGAACATGAAGACATTATCAGGGACTGTTTTGATCATGAAAGTGTGAACCAGTGTCAGGAAAAATAATTAATTTCCCTGAGTAAGGAAATTACAACATGTGCCACTACACATGATAAACTGTCGGATTTGGCTCAAAAATATGAAATTGAAGTTTCAGGAAGTTTTCCATTTCAGAAATGTTTCAGGGTATATATGGATGACGAAGCAAATGAGACAAGGCTTCAATTACACATTTCAGAAATGGTGAAATATATTTTTTAATGCAATGGGTTTGAGAAATTAGGAGACAAGTGGGCAAGGAAGTATGAGAGGAAAAAGAAACCACCAGACCTAGCAAAGAAACTGTAGGAAAAAAAGAAACTACCAGACCTTGTTGAGGAAAATAATAAACAGGATGAGGAAGAAGCTTTTGCTTACTCATTGGGAGAAATAGTGGAAGAAGTGCATGTTCATGTGCCATGGAACAAAAGTGAACTTGCAGCATTTCTGAACACATTCCCAAAGTTGAGAGATAAGCCTATGCTGTGGTACCCATAAGTTGATGGATTTGTTGAAATTTCAAAGGAGTTGTGTATTCATTTGAAAATGTTCTATGACACTGCAAGGCAAACTAAATTGTGGTTTGAATCTAAAGTTGTTGTGCAGGGGCCAGGTGAGGAGACAATGAAAAATGTTTGCATGAATGCACCACCATTTTCTGTTGTTATGGAGAAAAACGAATCAGTGATTACTTTTCTGAAGGGCAGAGTGCCAGGAAAAGATCTTAATTGGGTACAGATTAAAAGAACAACACAAGAGCTAAAAGAATTGGTTCATGAGTTTTGTGAAAGTGTGTGTCTAGAGTTTCAACAACACAGTGGGAGAGAATGTCCTGATGCCAGTGACATGAGATTCTTTGTGACTCAGTTTGTTATTGGATTAATGCTCTCTGATCAGATTAGTGTGCACGTACAGCAAATATTGGTTTGTTTGCAAAGTAAGCTTATAGATGGGATTCTGAAGGATGAAGGGTACTATAGTGCTGGACAAGGAATGAAGCAGAAAGAGTTTGAGGAAAAACCTATGATGGTACAGAGGAAGTTTGCTCAGAAAAGGTTTCAGAATCAGTTGTTTGCAGAGAATGAAGGTGAGTTACAATGTGTTGTTTCACAAGCAGAAGTAAAAGGTGCTCAAGCAAAATTTGGTGTTTCACAGGCAAGAGGTAGAGGTGTTTTGATTGGTGTAAATTCAGGTATGGATGTCGCAATGCTGGAGAAAGTGTCCTTTTGCCATCTTTGTAACAGATTTGAGCATTGGAAGAAGAAATGTAGACTTAAACCTGACGCAGTAAAAGCGCAAATACAGAGAGAAATGCAGGTGCAAAATGTGTCAGTTCAGCAAATGCAAATGTCAATTCAGAAACAGGTACCAATGACAGGAGTTTTTCAAGCTCAGATGCTCCCACAAAATATGGAAAATGCTCAAATTAATTTAAATCAGTTGTCCAGAGCTAATGTGAATTCTTTTCAGAAACAAAATCAGAACATTGTTTCAACAGGTTGCTGTATTTGAAAATGAGAGTTTTGGCCCTAACATTTCTGATATTACCAAGTCTATTGTGAAAACAGAGGAAGTTCCAGATTTACCCCACTTAGGAAAGAATACCAAAGATGCAGGAATGTTAAACAGAGACATTACAAACCCAGTTTTAGAGAAGGTTGCAGCAAAAATAGGCCCATTTGAGAAAAGTTACCAATTTGTTGTTTGTGACTGAAGCACTGTAGGCCTGGCAGGAAAACATTTGTTTTGCGAATTAAACAGCACAGATTACTGTACACCACATGATGTTAAATAACAGATTCCTGATGAGGGTGTACAGTTTAAAATGGCCCAACAAGAGACAGCTGTTGGATTGTTTTCAGAATTGGCAGTTGAAAAATTACCTTCTGATTTGAAAAAAATAGAGAATAGAGAAGTAAGGCAGTTCACAGAAAAATATGACAGATTAATAAAACGTGCAGAACAAGTCTTAGTCAAATTAAAACAAGATGACATGTATTTAAGAACACCATCAGTTGCAGATATATTACTCATAATAGGAGATAAACTGAGTAAAGGATTTTTGATGGAATTGATTGGAAGTTCATGTAACTTTCTGATCACAGGTTTACAGAAACTAAATGGAAGAACAGAATAGTGCAGGAGATTAACAGCATAATTATGGTACCAAATCCAGCCAACATACTTTTTCACAATCCATGTGCTGGAGAATGGCTTAGTTTTATAGACTTTTGTCAAGTTTATGTCACAGTGCCATTGCATGAGAATAGTCAGGAGTACTGTCAAAAAGAAGATCAATATCTGGGACACATAATTGGAAAAGGAGCTAGAAAGGTGTCACCAGAGAGAGTGGAAGCAATTCACAAGATGAATCCACCTCAAATTAAGAAAGAAGTCAGGATGCTTTTGGGAATGGTTGGCTGCTGTAGACAGTGGATACCAAATCTTTCCCTAGTGGCTAAGCCTTTACTGAGGCTGACACACAAGGATGTGTCTGATCCGCTTCCATTGGACAATAATTGCACAAAAGCATTCCTAGAGTTGAAAGAGAAAAGACACCAATTTGCAGTGAGAGGGAGGGCTGCGCTCTCTCAGTGCCTATTCAAAAACCTGAAGATGTTCAAAAGTCTGTGATGTATTTCCCAATGACCATTGATCCTGTCGTCACAGAAATGCCCAGCTGCCTTAACGTAGTAGCTGTGGTAGATGTCAGTCACAAAAAGAGTGAGAATATAATGATGGAATGTCCAATTACGGAAATGGTCCCTTCCTTTGTGGAGTTGCTTCTAGAAAATATTGTGATCAAAACATGTCTAAATTCAAATGTATTGAGCTTACTGCCAGCAAATGAAATTGTTCGTGATGAAACTGAACATGAATGTCTAGGTGTCATGAATCTATGCATGAAGCCAAGGTTAGACTTTAATGATGAACCCTTGATTGAGCCCAACAATGTCAATTTTGTAGATGGCCCATGTTTGAGAGGTAACAATGGTACATTAGGAGCAGCACTGTGCTCCCTATACATTATGTTGTCAAAGCTTCATGGCTTTCAGACGTTACCTCAGCCCAACATTCAAAATTGATTGCCCTTACCATAGCATGTAGTATTAGTGCTCAAATGGGAGTCACTATTGTCATGGGAAAGAGAAATGCTAATTCAGTTGCACAATATTGTGTCCTGTTAGCCTATGCATTTAATGGAATTTTCACATGTGAATCTGAGAAGGATACTGTTTATCTAATGCTGATGTCAATAACTTACACTTGGAAAGAGTTAAAGGAGGTACAAGAAAATGTTTTAGAGGCAGAACAGCAAGGTTGTATCAGAACAGGTTTTGAGAAAAATTACAACTACACAGTAGCAAATGTGCTTTTGCAAAAACTAATGTCCAGCTGTAGATTGCCAGTGTCACTGAAATCAGATCTTAAGACTCACTTTATCAATGAGATCTCAAAGATGATGTGTGCAGAACTACAGATTGGACAAAGATTGGATTGTAGCTATCTGCCTGAAGTTTCAAGTATAATAAAGCAACACAAAGACACCACAGACTTTCGCTTTGCAAAAGACTGTGTCTCAGCATCACTGAAGTGGCTTGAATATGTATATGCAAATGCACTTGTGAAAACAGATGAAAAGAAAAACAATTACTGCAAAGGATTGGCTGATGTGGAGTGTGCAGTTTCTCACCAAATTGCAGCTGCTACACAAGATCTGAATAGTGGATGGTGCCAACACTTTCATCTGGGAGATGCTGTGAACAAAATGCACAATCTGAAGATTTGGTTGGAACCAAGATGGAAAGGCCTGTTCCAAGTGATCCTGGCAATGACTGTTGTGAAGTGTGGTGACCTTTCAAATTGGGTGCATGCCTGTATGGTCCCATATCCCCTTGATAAAACAGCTCCTCTTTCAAGAAGAGATGCCGGCAGTGGTCAAAAGGCTACAGAAGAGGGTCAGTCAAGCTGTAAGGGAACACACAGAGCCGGAAGCAGCACTAGAGCAAACTGAGGTGATACTGAAAAAGCAAAAAGTGGAAACTGGCTCAGATGAAAGCGGTGTCAAAAGGGTGAATGAGTCAGGTGCAGCCTCTGAAGAGGGAATTAGCGCTGTGGGCCCACAAGTGGAGGTAGAAAAAAGCTGGCTGAAAGGGTATCCAAAACGTCTACAGTGGTCCCCTGAAAAATCATTTGCACCCACAGCTGAAACGTCTGAATCTGAACAAAGTGAAGATAAAAGTGAAAGGCTTGGATTGAAAATGTGCAAAGAATTGGGGTGCTCTGTCAGAGTTGTTTAGCTCCTGAGTGGTCAAATTGCATGGAAAAAGTACAAAATACCACATTGGATGAACAGTGTGATGCGAGGCTTGAACTGTGTGAACCACCTTGATTGCAAGCTTGAAAAAAACAAGAAATGCTGAACTATAATTGAGAACTGTCAAGAGCTGAAAAGAAAACAATCATTGAATGATGAAAGAAAAGGAAGAAAAGAAAAAGAAGTAAGAAAAAGAGAACTGTTCTGTTGGATCTTTTGTTATTTTAGTTAATTATTTTGCTGAAAACTAACCGTTCCAAGAAGCTACTTACAGAACTCTGCACTACACTTTTGAGCTTGGCTATATATGATCTGATTACAGACAAAACTTGTGTTGACTTAGAAATAGAGGTAAAATTGTTATATGCTCAGCTTTTGTAATAACAAGTGATAAAGAACATACTAATTTTAGTAGGGGCTTTCTTTATATACCTGTGTGAAATTAAGTGTGTTAATGAAATTACCATGTCTATATACACTAAAGATGAGTAGTAATTTTTTAGGTAGAGAAAAACATGTATTTGACTCAACTAATGATGAGTGTGCTCTTTGATCAAATGTCGCCTGTGAAATGAAATAAGTGTGATGATTTACGAATCATTTGAGGTGTCATGATTTGTTTATCATCAAAGGGGGAGTTGATGGCGCTTAAATTTCACCTATAGATTTAGGCATTACTTAATGACAAAAGCTGCTTTGAGTTTCAGACATAAACTGCATTTAAAAAGTGGCACGCAGACATTCGGTGCATGAAAAGTTAAAACAATGAATGAGGCCTGCTCAGATGCCTTCAGTCTAATCAATCATGTAAAACCATGCACAATTAATTCACGGTTGTTTTAAATGTGTTTAGTTTAGATTTGACCTCACTATAGAATGAACATTTAATTTGAAAAATGTGTTTTGGACTTTCAAAGTATATTTGTGCTGAATTAACACACATTTTAAAGTGTAGAAGAAAAGCTGAAATACACAGCTCATGATTTAGTTTGCTTAGGGAAGTCAGTACAAGACCTTGAGATAAGAATGGAATACTTTCCTCACCGTTTCTGTCTCTTTATGATACTCTTCACTTTGTTCTGCACCAAAACACTCAGCCTGCAATGGCAGTGTGTGTGTGTGTGTAAAGGTACAGGGTCTCTAAGGGTGGCACAATAAGTGATGCATCCCTTAGAGGCCTTCCCTGTCCACAGTGCCCTTGGTACCAATGGTACCTTTTACAAGGGGTTGACATGCGGCCAGAGAGGTGCCAATTGTGGGTACAAGGTACAGTTTTGGGAAAGAACACAGGCCCTGGGAACCTGATTGGCAGGGAACCAGGGCACATCAAGTCAAAGTGCATCAGTAGTCTAGGAAAAAGTGGGGGGGTTACTGCAACAGAAACCCAGCTTCCTACACTATACTAGTGGAAATTGATTGCATTAGAACAATTTGGAGCTCCATTTTTTACGATTGCCAAAAGAGAGCTTTGGCTATTGTATCTTGTTTAAAGGTTGAGCAGGCCAGGGTGGATGTTACTGGGCTTACAGGGCTAGCTGACGTACTGTCGTTTTCAAAGGATAGATGCAGGGAGTCGAGGTTAGTGCTTGAGGGCCTCTTGAGTAGTGGGGTGTGGGCCAGACATGCTTCCATTTGGGCATCTATCTGAGCTTCTAATAACTCTAGGAACAAGGCCCCATGCTCGTAGGCTGTGGTACTGCACCTCCTGAGCTTCTTGGGAGCTGGTGGTAGATCTGCGGTAGTTATCGGGCTTGCTTGATCTGCTATTCTGTGGAAGGGGTTACTTATGTGGATTTGCGCAGATGTCATGAGACAATTTTTTTGTGGGGCCTCCCCCCTGAGGTCGCAGTCCTGGTGGAGCATAGGGTGGGAATTTGCTCTGCTCATTTTGCCCCTCGTGTGTTCTGCAGACTTTGGGGTTGGTGTATTTAAGGATAAGGACCGCCTTGTGTTCACCTTTGGGCTCTTAGGAAGATGGGTGGGGGCTTGCTTGAGTGATTTTGTGGAAGTAACATTGGATCTGACCCTGAGTAGGAGGGTGAGGAGGTTCGCCGTGAGTTCCTTCCATTGGTGAATTACCCTCCCTGAGTTTTCCGTGGTCCATTACGGAGAGGAGTTGACTGGAGCCGATGTTCTCAGGCTGCTTACTCCTGCACGTCCCCCAGCTCATACTATCAAGTTCGGGGCTCACAAGGGGTGAGACCGCCAGTAGTCTCTCTTGGGGTGAGTTAGAAATCTTGCTATGGTGGTCTGCTTGCCTCTTCCTAGCCATGTTTCTTTTTTTGACCATGCTGGTATCCCAGACCGTGCTGGTGCACTGGCGCTGGCTCCGGCTAATCCTTGTTTCCTCAGATCCTTTGATCTTTTATTCGATGGCAAAGTAGCGGCAACGACAGGGGATAAGAAAAGAAAAGGGAATAAGAAAAGGGGGAGGGGCGAGCTCATGTAACGCAGGCCAAGCTGCTGTTGCTGGGCTCCCACTTTTCAAACCCCCGCTGCGCTTCACTGGACTGCGCTCGAGGTGTCCTCCCCTCACTTGACAGCCACCTCCTACCTTCTAGATGCCTCATTGCTGCCTCAATGCTGCCTCAATACTGGGCTGGTCCAACTCCGATGCTGGAGCTGGTACTGGTACTGGAGCTGATCACCGGCTAGTGTGGATTTCCGTGGGGTCTCAAGCCTTTGAGTTCCCCCGCGGCCGCTGTGAAAACCCTTCTGGGTGGGTGGGATGGTGCAGATGTTGCCGAGGTCGATAAACGGAGGGCAGGGCTGCTCCCGAAGTTCCTGCAGTAATTAGGGCCCACCTGCTGATCTGATTAGGCTTAACGGCAGCCGCACTCACACCGTGCTACAATGCTCTCGCGGTCACACTGCGCCTCTGCTGCCAACCCACGCAGTTGTGTTGTATGGTGGAGGGTTGGCCGGGGGCCGAGGGGCTCCAGACCCGGGCTCAGCTCCTTACGCAGCACTCCTCCTCTCCTTGCCTCCTTGCCTCTACGCTCTATGCTCAGCCCTGCCTTGCACTCTCGTCAGGCTCACGAGTATCAGAAGGAATGAACTGATTTCTCCATGCTTACACATTACGTTAGGCGTCAGAGTTTCCTCATACCCAGTAGCACCTGAGGAGTTCCCCACATTGTCTCTGACCATCTCTACCACTGAGAGGTCACGCTTAGTCTCTAGGCTCTATCAAACTTGCTTAACCTTGAAGTGCAGTGTGGTGAGATCCCGGGCAGCATGGGAACGTGACCTAGGCCATCCACATGACGTGTTGTTTTTGCTGCACTCAAACTAAGCCTATCGGGCCCAACCACAGGCATAAATTGCTGCATTATAAATTTCTCCATCGTGCTTACACCACCCTGCAAGGATTACCGAAAATTGACCCCACACGATCACACCACTGCCCGAAATGTAGATCTGCCAATGTGGATTTTCTACACCTCACATGGACCTGCCCTGTTGCACAAGCATACTGGCTCCAGATCTTGGCACTGATGTCCACCAAGACGGAGCTTCAGTTAGAACCAGACCCTCATTGTTACTACTGGGTTACGTAAAATCTCTCCCGCCCAGCTTCCGATGCTTCATTGCAATATCTCTGCTCCTGGCTAAACGACAAATCACCTTACGTTGGGCTAGCAATCAATCTCCCACCAAGGATGAATGGTTGAAAGATATGATATATTGTGATACCACTAGTGAGACATACACTACGCTTCAGCCCCCCACCTCCAGGCCCAAGGACATTTGGCAGCCCCTACTGACTATCTGCTAACTTTAGACACCGTTGACTCTGACGATGAAACTGACTGATGTACATATTAAATGCTCCATGTTGATGCACCCTGACAGCCTTTGTTATCCTGTTATGTCTGTATGCCCCACATCCCCGCCCCCCCTGCTATGCTCCTTCTATGGACCCCTTCTCCTGGCTCCCCTATGTGTCTCTTAGGTAATGTCTTACTTTTTGATCACTGGGAATTTTTTGTACATGCTATGTGTAGCTGCGAGTGCTCAATATGTGACACATAACTGGATATTTTGTTTTGTTTGTTCAGTTTTTTCTTGAAAAACATTAAAAATAAAGTTGTTAAAAAAAAGTGTATTACACATGTAAACATGACACATTTACTCAAGTTATATCTGTAATTCTGTAGTTATTTTGAAGTTATACGTGCACATATAATCATGTAGTCAGGGTGCACATGGTAGTGTTTAACCAAACTAATTTGACTAGGCCTGAATTTTGAAATGTATTTTTCTGCTTGCTTCTCTCCTCTGCAGGTGCCGTTTAAAAGCTTCGTTAGTTAGAGAAAGAAGCATTGTTAATTAGTGAAAGGGAGGCCTGAGAAAGAAAATCTGGGCAGAGGTATTGAAAAGCTAACACGTTGAAGAAACCTCCTATTCATCACCTATCAGTAACCGTGGGATGCTCAAGGTCTTTACGAGTGTCCAGGTTTTGTGGGATGAGAAAATATGGAAATGTTGCCATTTCATATTATGAAGTTAAACACCATTGTTTCCTTGAGGGGTGTTGTGAGTCTTGGGGGAATGATGAAGCATCTGAGTTTTTTAATTTGTGTTCCTACTGCTGGATGTTAGGAGAGATCCCTTGGGCTTTGAGAGGTACAGACCTGCTTCCTTTTATTCTTACATGATTGTGGCTTTTTTCTAACACTTGTTTTCCTGTTTAGAAGTCTTCTACTGGTGTTTTCACTATGCTGAAACCTGTCTGCATTTCTAATTTCCTCTGAGACCTTTTATTTCAACTGCCCTTATTTTCGATATAGAGCTAGATTAGATGTGTTTAGAACATATTCATGTTTAGGAGGGAGGAGCGGAATAACTTGAAAGAATTCTCATTCCAAATTCTTGGCATCTGTATTATTCTGACTGTGATTATTCTTTGCTTTATGCTATTGGGTTGGAGTCTGCTTTGACGGCTTAATTTGCTTGTTTTGCTTCCTTACATTTATAACATGTTCTTGATTTTTGCATCTATTGGATTGACTATTAATATGTAATAAACCCACTTAACTTTAGTTTTTGAATCCTGGTCCTTATGGTGTGGCCAAATGGGCTACATGGATATTAAATTGTTTATTTGAATTCCAAATTCCTTTTGCCTCTCAGTCAGCCAAAAAGATCTAGCAGGTGAGAAATAGTAACCACTTCCAGCGCGCCAGCACAGACATATCCACCAAAGGGCAGATTTGGCAAGCAGCACAGGTCAAACACACCCGACTGTCCACCCTGGACTCCGCATTGCAGCAACTTGCATGATTACTTCGTCATTTGCTGCACGGGAGGCCCTATTAGCACAGAATCTGATAACCTGCTGCCCCAGAAGTGCAAAGATTGAAAGTGCTGAACAGTGAGGCTTTGGGGTGACAAGGAGCAATGGACAGCAACCTACGAACAAAAGCATGACATGGTGGGGCCCTCACAGACTTGCTATGAAGCCCTACAGGTCTGTTGTCGCAGAGTACATGTAAGCTTATTGAACTCCGAGAGCTATTTTGCCAACTACTCTTGGTGCTGTTGGGGCCTTGGGAGCCCTTTGAAAGGCACATCAATCAACTGAGTCACACAGGCCTCTCATGGTGCCGCGACATTAACAAAAACATCCCACATGATAAGAGGTTCCTTGTGGCTGCCCACTGGAGAGTTGCATCTCCACAGGACAAGCTAGAAGGATGGCTTCCACAAAACGTAAGTGGGCACAGCTCTTCAAGGACCTCCTCTACAGATTCACGCCATCTAGAACAATGTCAAGCAAACAGGATAAACAAGCTTAAGACTGGACCCCAATGGTGATCCCGACCTTCTCACAGCCAATGACAGTCACCAGCCATGAGACAATTCCTGCAGGATCTCTTCCACAGCTGAGAGAGGACTTCACCCTGAACAAGAAGTACAGGATACGTTAATGACTTGGGCCAAAGAGTTCTCGGGTTGAAAGATGCCAACGATGGATGAGAAGAAAAATACAGTTCATTAAAGCAGAAATACTTACACTCTCAGACCAAAAATCTTCCTGCAAAAAAAAGCTTGTAGTCATTAAAAACAGATCAAGAAGAAATAATACGAGAATTAAGGGATCCAAAAGACCACCAAAAGCATGGACATTGAAAACTTCACACACAAACTCCTGTGCTTCCTCTTTAAAAGATGGCGAAGCCCCGATCAAACTAGCTCAAACCCACATAATGGTGAGCTTTACCTCCCAAGTAAATCGGCCCCTGACATCATAGCAAACGTTTATCAATTTCAACTGAAGGAACAAATTGTGGTAATGGCCAGAACCCAGGAATGGTGCATGGTTGAAAACCACCAGTAACACATCTATTAAGATCTGGTGGGGTGATACTTCTTAAGTGAAAAGAATTCCAACCAGTGGCACACAGTGAAACATTAATAGGCGCCTTAAGCAGGGCGTGTGTGGGTTAAACGAGGGTCGATGGGAGCAGGAATATGAGATCCCTGCATACTACATAGCCCTTACTAAGAGGAGTGGTGGACTGAGAGTACTCAAAGGTGTCCCAAAAGGGGGAATTTACATTGTTGGTTGAAACCAGAGTTAACACTGGGCCACGTACAAGATGGCACCAAACGTTTTAAAGTTATCTATGTTCCTTGGGGAATTCACAAGAGGGAAACATGCTTTAGGTAGTAACTTACAGATCCTCCTCCACAAGACTAATGACATCTACACAGACAGCAAACTAGGCTGTTTACCCTCAGGCTAATGGTACATAATTTAGAAGTTCCAACCATGGGTAAGTGTATTAAAATGTTAAAGGTCTCAGTGCACTGGCTAAGAGTACTCCGGGGAACATGCATAGCAGAAAGCCCTAGGCCAGCTAAGATCTATGGGCTGTTCTGCAAGACTACTTACGGAAACTAGAAGAGAACTATAGGAAAACTCTTTAGCTAAATTCATTGCACCAATAATCCACGTTCGTGGCACACTTAGACTTCTAGAGAGCAACAAAGCCTAATACTCTGCAACATAACTCCAACAAAAATATTATGAAGGGGATAACAAGGCAGAGAAATTAATAGGGGCCAAATTTCAGAAAAAAAACATATTGAATTCTAGTCATTTGAGCACTCTTAGTCTGCATAGTTTTACCAGGCTGAACCGAAAGACAAGATATCGATTAAACAATATGTGCAGAGCTGCAAACTTAGCAAATGAACTCCAGAACAAGTCACCTATCTAGAATCCCCTATCAAAGCAGAGGACATTATTTCAGCCATTAAAGGTCTTAAACCATCCAGGGCACCTGGCCCTGATGGGTTCACCCAGGCCTTCTAAATGGCTGAGTCTCCTACCACTAACGACAAAAGTATTTAATGACAAACTTTTAGGAGTAGTGAAAAGGACGTGGTTATTCTTAAAAAGGTGAAAGACCCAGAACAATGCAGCTCCTATAGGCCAATCTCTTTACTGTCAACGTTTAAATGTACACAAAAATATCAGCCACCAGACTGCAACACCATCTGTAGGATCTGATTCATCCAGACCACTTGATTTATCCCTAAGAGAAGGGTGGGGGAATATATGAAAAAGTCCCACACCTAATCAACAAAGCTAACAAATACAAAGATGTCATGCTCCAGCTATACCTCAACACCGAGAAGGCTTTTGATAGAGTGGAATGGCCTTTTCTGACTGGGGAGACTGGGCAGTGGGAGATCTTTCCATCAAATGGCACAAGCAGGTTACACTAACCCCATAGCAAAATATTCATGTCAATAGGCAAGACTTACATGCAGTGACGAATGGGGGGTAGAAAGACAGGATGCCCCTTCCTGCCCTTGCTCTTTGCCCTCCATCTAGAACCATTGACCCAGAAAATTGGTTGCAATCCATGTTTTTGAGGGGTCGGATCAAACAACGATGAATTTAAGCTTTCCTTCTTTGCTGACTATGTGCTGATCTCATTGGCCAGCCCAAGGGCTTCCCTTGACCCCATGCTAGAGGAAATGCATGCCTTTTGTGAGGTATAGGGATTGAAGCCCAAATCCAAGGGGATTGGTCTCAATATAGATAACTCTGATAACCCTGGCTCCGAAAGCACTCCTCATTCCAAATTGCTACTGACATTGTTAAATACCTCAGTATAAATCTTAGGTTGACACTGCAAGTAATTCATGATGCCAGTTTCCCACCACTAGTGAGAGATGTTAAGAGGGATTTGCAAAGCTGGCAAGGCGGCCACTCTCATGGCAGGGAAGTATAGACTCTATAAAGATGAACATACTGCAGAGAGTGCTACTTGCCTTCCAGTTCACCCCCTAAACGTCGACCCAAATATCGTGAACATCTACGACAGGTCTGCATTGACTTCATAAATAGGTGTAAGAAATCTAGAATGGCTGTGCAGCATGCCTATCAACCCCTGGTGAGAGGCAAACTAAGGGATCCCAAGTCTTATGACATTCTATCAAGTGGCTCATCTGAGCTTTCTATTAGAATGGTCTATGGCAGAACCAGAACGCCAAAGGTTCTACATTAATCATCATTTAGGGGGGCTTCCTCTGGAAAATCCTGCAGCAAAAACTTATAGCTGCCAACTTATGTGCTCCCTGCAAAGATCAGATAGGATGGGAGAGCGACCAGGCTTCAAGAAACGCAGGCCCCTTCACCCACAATCTGGAATTCAGACTTTACCCAGTTCTAGATACAGAGGCTTTCAGAAAATGGAGAGATGCATGGTGGATTAAAATAGCAGAAATATTTCAGCACAGTGAGTTGAAATCTTCTGAACATACAAATAGAGACTTTGCTCTGCGAGAAAGCAAGCACTAACCAAAGAGTCAGATTTGGCACTGGGCTCTAAAGAAAGAGATTAAAGAGGCAGCTACACACCCGCTCCGCTACATCAAAAGCTATTAACAAAAGTAATTGAGGTCACTCGCGTGATTTAATGAATATACAAACTACTAGTAAAGGACCTAGACCTAACTACAGTAAACTGTGTGGCCCAGTCGAGTTGGGAGAGGAAGCTAGTCATTGAATTATAGCAGAAACACTAGGATACTTTGTACACTAATGCCTAAAGAGCACTCGCACATGGACAGGGCAAAGAACCGACTAGTAAGTCTCTTCTTCATTGGAACTTTACCTCACCTAGACTTCATTAATTAAATGCAAACATGTCAAATCTAAGCTGGAGGGGATGTAGCCAAACTGCCCAGATGCAACACATAATGTGGGACTGCCTGAAAGAAACAGTATTGTGGGAAATTGTGCTGAACGACATACACGAGAAAAATGATAATAAAATCCCAGTTGGCATTATATTGGGATGGATGCCAACTCTGAAATGTAGTAAACATGGACTGCACAGATGCGTAGGTAATGCTTTACTACTAGCAGCGAAACAATGTATCCTGACTCCCAACACAACCGACAAGTAAACCCCAGGATAGTTTATTATGGATTCTCTCCTGGAACACCGCAGGAGCGAAGTACGAATGGATGATGTACCTCCAGCGTACTGCGAAAAATATACGATTATCGCACTTCAAGAGACCTGGCTGACCAACCCAGTGCAGCTGGCTGGTTATGTCCTCCAGAGACCAGGAAATCACATCGATTTGGGAGATCAAAGGGGGACCTTGCTGTATACGTGTCGACAGCACTAAATGTCACTTCAGAGCAGTTATCTAACTCGGCCTCTGACTTACAAGTAATCAAGTTTATCAGGAGACACAAACAGTTTACAAGAACGGTAATATAATTTAATGTTCATGCACACCCTTATGTACAAAAAAATTCTGCACTTTTCAAAAAACTAATTTCTGAGATAACGGACATAAGGTTTACTAATCCTACCTGGGAAATACTTGTGCCAGGTGACTTTAACACCAACCTAATATACACCCCGACGAAGATGAACACTTGGCAGATGAGAATGCAATTTGTACAGTCCAGCCACAGGCTGGTCACCCACAGAAATGTCCTGACCTCAACGGGCAAAAATTAGTCACTGCCGTGGAACATCTGGGCTTCAGAGTAATTCATGGTAGAACCCAGAATGATGATCCTCCCAGGTTTACACATCACGGTGCGAACTCAAGATCAAAAATAGATTACACAATCCTCTCTCGGCCACTATTTAAATGCCTGAGGAAATACAGAGTCAAATACACAACACAAAGTGATCACTCATATCAGAACATGGAGTTGAGTATAAACCCTCTAAGACACCTGATTGCACCAGTTGAAATAGGAAACCTAAGTACAACCAATCTGAAGCGCTTAAGATGGACACACCACTCACCACTGAAGCTGGCTAACAAGGCGAAAGACATACTGGAGTCTAGCAGCGGACCCAATTGTACCTTAACTGAAGCTTGGATGTCCTTCTCAACAAGGCTGCTAACGTGGTCCCATTCTAAACTTTACCAGGAGGCAAGGGGTCAAACATACAGATCGCGTGATGGAAAATTCCTCAACCTTGAGAAACGAGCTAAGACGGACAATTAGGAATGCTAGAAAACCCAACGCCTCAACTCACATATGGGAGGGTATAAAAAACATGAGGAAGCAATACAAAAAACAACTCTGGGAAGATTGGAAAATAAATCATGATGAGTTTTGCACAAAACTACTTTACAACGCCAAACAAACCAACAGCAGAGCTTTCTGGGAAACCGTAAACTGCATCAATAGAGACACAAAAGTAATAAATTGCTCAAGCATGCCAGAGAAAGCCTGGGTAGTCCATCTGACCCAGACATTCACCAAGGGCCCTTAAACTGGAAACACAGAGCAAGAACAAAGCAGTAGCGTGCTGGATTCATCCAAATCATGCAGCATCCCAGACTTTTTGCCTGTTCTGGTCAATCAATATTACACAACAGCGAAGGTGGGGAAAGTGAAAACGTCAGGACGAACAGACTGGGCGCTATGCCCAAATGGTATCCCGCAGGTAATCTACACATCTGACCCCGAATACTGGGCAAACCCGCTATCGGCATTATATAAGGAGGTGAAAGAAACATGCACAATCCCTAGTAGCTGGAGAGGGTTAATAATAAGCCCGGTCTTCAAGGGTGGAGACCGGTCCAACCCCTCCAACTACAGACTAATTGCACTTATCGATTCAGAAGCCAAATACTATGCAACGCTAATCTTGGAGGATCTAGTAGAATAGTCAAACATCAATAATCTGGTCCCCATCAACCAGGCAGAATTCCAGAGAGGATTCTGAACTACTACAAATATCCTAGCTATGACTGCAATAGCAGACAAATGTAATCGCTTTAAGAAAAAGCTCCATCTAGGTTTTATAGAATTTAAAGCAGCATTTTATTGTGTGGACCGAGGTCTTCTGTGGGCAAAACTTAAGCTGTGGGGGCTCCCAGATAGAATGGTGTGCGCCATCAAGCAGTTATACACATGCACTTGGATTCAAGTTAAACTGGAGGATGGTCCAAGACTATTGAGGAGAATTCCAACAGAAGTAGGTATTAAACAAGGGTGTGTTTTAGCCCCACACTTTTTCAACTCGTTTATGGATGACTTGTCCCCAAGGCTTGATCAGATAAACTCCCCCCTGCCACAACTGGGACATTTAATCCTGACTCACCTTTCATACGTGGATGATATCGTCTTACTGAGCCAAACAAGAGTGAGTTTGCAGCGATCACTCACAGAGTTAGCAGAACACGCCAAGGCCAACAAATTAAAAATAAACATGACTAAAACAAAAATAATGTCTATCTGGGAGGGATCAACCTGTACCTGGACTCAAGATCAAGCGAGCAGACAAGATCTTAGAGGAAGTTAGCAATTATAAATATCTGGGACTGTACATAGAGAAGAAATTAAACTTCCAAGCTCATAAGCAGTACCTTGTGAAGAAAGGAAATGCACTAATTTATGCTTTTTACGCTCTCACCAAGAAGCTGGATGGTCCCTCTTTCAAGCCTCTATTGGAAGTTATTGTGACTAAACTACTACCAACGGTGGCATACGCTAGTGCCGTTATGCATAGTAAAGACTTTTTGACTCTGGATAAATCGCAAACAAACACATATAAGCAAGTTTTTGGTCTACTGCAGAATGCCTCAGCAGCACAAGTCCGCTTGGAATTTGAACTCATGCAACAAACCATTGGGAGAAGTTACTCCACCATCACAACATGGTACAAGATATGGTCAAACCAAAGATGTCCACTTATTAATTCCCTATGGAAGTCATGGGAAAAGGACCCTTGTCCTGTTTACAATATATACGTGTGGTCCTCACTGGAAGAAACAAATACAATAGAACTTTGGAATTTTAACTTACCTCACCCTGCCCCCTGCCATGCAATAAACAAAGCTGCAAAAACGCATTCACTCATAAATGATAAACATACACTGACTAGCTGCACACATGCCTGGTTGGTATTACAATCATACAGCAACCCGAAGCCGGCAGCATATCTAACCAAGACATACTCGGTGTATCTAAAGAGAAAGCTGATGGGTATTCGATTTGGTGCTCTACCATCCTTGGCCGATCAACCATCATGGAAACATAACGGCCCAAAGTCATGCAGGTTATGCGACACCGTAAAGGAAGACATCATCCATGTGGTTCGCATATGTCCACTTTCAAAAAACGCTTGTATTTTATTACTTGAAAAACATTTTTAATGACAGGAGCATCAGAATCTGTAGGATGGCCATTATAGAAGGCCCTAATCCATCTGACCCTGAGATTAACTTTAAATTGTTTACATTCCTGGTTTTATATGAAAAATTATTTAAATCAAACATTTTATTACTGGAAATAATTTTTAATCTGGGATACTTCAATTAATCCTAATTTCAAGATTAGATGTTTTATAGATTTATCAGCACCGCAGCACTTTATAGACAATCACACCACTTAGTGGTCTAGATGTTATTATAACATTGGAATGTTGAGCGCTCCATTGAAGACAATGGAGTACTCCGGGCCTCTAATGGCTGGTAGAAGAACAGCATCAACATTCCAATGTTTTCCTTTCACAGCTGTTGCTGTGAACAAAGGCCTCACGGGGCCCGAGGGGACTTCATCCCCCTCACGCTCCGTGAGGCCTTTGTTTTACTGATGAGAATATTCTGCCCTCTAGGAGCAAATGGGAAAATGACCTGGTCCAGATGATGGAGTGATGCTTTTGAAAAAGAAAAAAATAGATTTGAGTATAATTAAAAGACTATAGTTGAGAAATTGTATTACATTGCCCATAATGGTGTCAAAGAGAGTGTAAAGAGGAGCTATTAAGAGGCAAATGATATATTCCTAGTAAACATACCTTTAACAGAAACGGGCGAGGCTCTCTCCTAGATTACATCTTAATTGATCTAAAATCATGGTACAGGTACAGGATATTCGACTTTAAGGTCAAGATGCGGCACGATAGTGACCATAACGCCCTCGCTCTGGAGTTATTTCCCTTAAAACCCAGGAGTGTCACAGGGACCGATGCCCCAATTGATCCCAGGCTGTCCTTCTCTAATGGCAGGAAGAGAGTACGATGGGCGGATTTAAATCAGTCGCACGAAAAGCTAGGTACGTTGTATGAAGCAGTCATCCCGATTTTTACTAATATCATCCAATCAACCGCAACTACTGGCCTCACACTCGATTTCCAGACGGTTTCCTTGAACCACACTAGGCTAACGTCAATCTTGGGCGATTTTTTCTTTCCAATTAAAAAAATAAAGGCCAACAAAAAACTTCCCCACCCATGGTACAATAGTCAATGCCGAATGGCTAAAACAGCACTGATTACAGCTATTAAGGCTAACGATCGTCCCGCAATCAAAATTAATAGAGCGGCTTATAAAAATAGTGTTAGTGAGGCAAAAGAGGGGTGGGAAAGTGAAAAGTGGGAAACCCTGAGAAGCTCTCTGGGCTCTCGTGATATGAGGACTTTTTGGAAGGTGGTTAACACAGGTAGCTGCGAGGCCAAATCACCGATAGGACCAACCCTAGAGGCAGATGTGTGGAAGGACCATTTTGAGTCCCTCTACTCGAGGGTAGAGAAACAGGATGATATAGCGAACACAGACTACTCCCCATTGGATCTTAATTCAACGGCACCTCTGTCGATTCTTAGCGTTACTGAAGAAGTCCCAACAATAACACTAAAAGGGATAACGGGTGCTCTATGTAAAGTAGCACCGGGCAAAGCGCCAGGACTAGACAAGATCCCTGGGGACTTATTCCGCAGCGAACCTACAATTGGGCCCCATATCTCTGGGTTTTATTTAACGCTGTGTTACAAGGCATGAAGATCCCAGTCAGCTGGGCCGATGTGGAAATAATCCCAATCTATAAAAAGGGTTCCCCGTTGCTACCTACAAATTACAGGCCCATAAGCCTTATAGATGTAAGCCAAAAAATGTATGCGCGTGTGCTGTTATTCCATCTGCAGGGTTGGATGGAGGAGCACAAAACACTTAACCCCCAGCAGGCAGGGTTTAGGGAAAAAATGTCCACACTGGACCAGATTCTCAGGCTACAAATATTACATTGGAAGATCGTGTGTATGAAGGGTGGCAGCCTCTACCTAATATTTGTAGACCTGAAATCTGCATTCGACCTGGTCCCGAGAGATAAGTTGTGGGCTGTTCTCCGTGATCTGGGGGTTCCGGTTTACTTGGCCAAGCCATGAAGCGGTTACATGAGGGAAATTTCGCTCAAATAAGATTTGGCCAGGGAGGGAAACTCACGGACCCCATCCCTGTAGATAGAGGTGTTCGCCAGGGATGTGTCCTCGCCCTGACTCTTTTTAGTTTATTCATAAATGGCCTAGTAGATTTTTAACTTTTAGAGAAAGACCTAGACGTCCCCAAGCTGGCATCGCGTAAAATTCCAACAATGATGTTTGCCGATGATACTCTACTATTATCAAAATCTCCCATGGGGATACAGAGGGTACTTAACAGATTTGACGCGTTTTGCAAGGAAAGAGGGCTTGAGATCAACCTACAAAAAACAAAATTTATGGTGTTTAACTCAGCCAAAAGTACCCGATTAAATCCATCTTTAAATGGTAAACCCCTAGAGAGAGTTTCAGCTTTCGATTATCTCGGCATCACCATCACAGAAACAATGGATTGGGGGGCACAAATCAAAAAATCTAGCCTGAAATTAGCACAACTAGCAGGGGGCATAACAAAGGTTTTTCGAAAATCCAGTTATAAACCTGTGGGCCCAGCAATAGAAATTCTTAAGGTCCAAGCAAAGGGAGCATGGTGCAGAATTATGGGGACACAGTTGCTCCGACAGCCTTAGACAGATTGAAAATTCCTTTCTTAGGCAACTATTCGGTCTCCCACGGAGCACCCCGCTTATACCGCTCCGCTTAGATCTGGGGGTAAAGGCCATCGTGGATGAAGTCAACCTCAGACCTCTTCTATTCTGGCGGCGTCTGTGGGTCACCCCAGAGTTGGCAGTTTATAGGGATGAATTAAAAGAGGTGATGTGCTCACCAGGTGTGGGTAAATTGCCCTGGCTTTCTCATATTCGACAAACTTTAGTGAGTCTGGGACGGGGCAATCTTTGGAATATCCCAGAAGAGGCATGTACTTCAGTGTCCAGGAAAGAGCTAAAGGACTCATATTGGGAGCATAATTTGGCTAAACTCCAGAGTAATCCTTCAGTAGGCAAGCTCACTGTAGCCTTTTTAGAAGTCAAGGACCAGTACAGTCTAGAGCCGGCACTAAACGACATCAAGCCGGCAAGTGCCAGGAAGCTTTACTTACAGTTTAGACATGGTGTATTGCCACTTCGGTCTTTTACAAACAAATGGGCGGGTGTGCAAACTCAGGGGTGTCCGGCTTGCGACTGTTCTGCAGAAACAGATTACCATGTGTTCTTTTGTTGCCCTGGATACTGCAAAGCCAGAAGACGATGGCTGGTCCAGATATGTAGAAACTTAGGGACCAGGCGTTGTTCTGAGGCCTTAGGTTATTGAAATATGATACCAGCCTCCCCATTGTTTACTCTGTGGCTGGATTCTTATTCTCCATGTGGTGTACTCTTAGAGCATTTTTAAAACACATTTTAAAAACAGATGATTAAACTTTTGTATATTGGTTGCCAAATTAGGCATTTTAAAGGAATGAACTGTTTGTTTTAGAATCATTTTCTAGATATAATTATTTATAAAATGAGTTTATTGTTATATTGTTCTGATGTCTTGATAATTGAATGATTTACTGTGAAATTAAATGTTGACCTTTTTAAACACTATTTGGAAAAGGTCTGTATACCTTGCACTTTAAAATGGTTATCACCACCTGATATTTGACGATCATAGGGTTTTTCTTTAGACAGCTACTATCAAAGATTGTATTGTTCCCCATTTTTCTTAGGCTATATCTGTATATGTTCCAAACCATATGTATACCGTTCCTTGTTTAATTTTAAAGCAAATGATTTGTAAGACTTTTTATGTGCTTTTATGGTCAAATTGGCCGAAATAAAGTTATTATTGATTGATTGATTGATTGATTGATATATAAAGACAGAAGGAATGTGAACAGGGAAGTGGAGATTTGTATGATAAGGCATTACGTTGATATGTCACAAAGAAAGAAAATTTGGGAAATAGAGTCCATTTAAGGAGAATGTGGTTCATCTTTCCATTTTGGGAAATTAATATTACCTGCTGGAGGTAAGGTATGATATTTTAAGGTTGTTGAGTACGATATTATAAGGTAAAAGGGAGTTTATGTAAGCTCAAGGGGAAGTAAAGTATGATAAGCAATGTTTAGTAGGGATTGGGTAGGAAAATGGCTCAGAGGAGGGGTTTTCATTCATGCAGGTTGGGAACAACTTGGAGGGGGGGTCTGGAGAGTTTGACTTTGCTCTTGGCTGGATGAACCAGCTTGGTGAGAAATGGAAAAAGGTGCAGTAAAGCTGTGAAACTCTGATAAAGATGAAGAGGAACTAGTAAGGAGTTAAAAAAGAAAGGGAAGGAGACAGCCAGATGATTAAAATAACAAATGGCAGGGTAGATATGATGATACGATATTTAAATAGATTGGTGTTTATTGACTAAGTATGAGAGGTTTAGGGGTTGTTTGGTTGTTAAGTATGTACTTTTGTATACATGAGGTGGTTGTTAATAGGTTGCAAGGTGTTTCCAAGGTTTGTTATTTTGTGCAGACTAGTCTCATTAAAACCGCCTTCTTCACACCATAAAAAGTGTCTGTTGTGCTTTATATTGCCTTGGCTGAAGAAACTGTGTAATCTATAATAAGTGAGTTTGAGATTTTCTTGCTGCTGATAGCAAACACTTAAGTGCAAGCGGTTATACACATGCACAAACCACAGCTGTGGATACGCACATACATATGTGCACATACAGATACTTATATGTACATGCACGCACACACAAACACGTACACACACGTGGTACACGTGTACAAACAGATGTGAATGCTGCTGAAAATATATATTCAATGAAGGTGTCAAATGAGGGGTGACTAGAGAGAGAGAGAAAGAGGGAGAAAGAAAGGGGGAAGAGGCAAAAAGAAAGGGAAAGCTAGAGATTACAGATCTATAAATGTGAATATAACTATATAATAGAGAAATATTTAGAGAAACACATCACTAGAGAGATGATTGGTGAAGCAAGTGACAGCTTAAGGAAAGGACTGTGATGGAGCAGAGAAAATAATTTTGTTTAACCCCTAACAAATTTTATAAATAATTAATAAAATGTTCGTTTAAATGTATTAATCAACACTGTACGTGTGGGAAGGGTAATACGCAAGTGTATGTGCTGAATAATCTATTAATGGATGTCCGTGTGTCTAATTATAACATAAAAATAAATGCGTACTAATTTAAAATAAATGCATGATTTTGTGCTTCATAGAAATAAACGTGTCGTTGCAAAAACAATAGTAATGGTAAGTAAGGAACAGCTTAAATGTTGCTTTCTGCTAGGTAATAACTAATTGGGGTACGTAGATGACGGGAGGGAAACGAAAAGGCTATTTTTCTCTATTTTAATTATGTTTTGTTTATTTCAAAATAGTGCTTCTAAAGTATAACCGAGTGGCGATATAAAATGGCTGCCAGTTAATGATGTGCGCAAGTGCGGGGAAACACGTGACAAGGGAGAGAAGTCGGAGAAAAGCTAACCTCGTGATGTTGCTGAGAGGCTAGGATGCGAGAAATGGTCAAGGCTGATGTGACCTAATTGAACTGATAGTGTGCCGTGGTGATCAGCAAAGACCCGTGGGAAACCAGTTTAAGAGAAAGGACAATGCCTGCAGAGTTCTCGAATGTATCGAAAGAAGTTACAAATGTACTGATCGAAGCGGATGGAAACATGTCTTGAACTGTGAGAAAGGAAATGATCCAAGGACCATTGGATCCAAGAGAACTTGATTAAAAGAATGAATAAGATGACATGCATGGACCAATGAAAGAAAAGCGTGTTATTAATGTTGCAACAATTAGTTAGCAAAGTTAGAATTAGGGTATAAGAGGGCCTACTCTTAGTGGGAGGGGTCACAGTCAGGAGCGGAGTTGGAGAGTCGTGTTGGTGTTGGTGGCTTCCAGTGCTGGGTGGTCCTGATCGATCCATTACTGAGCGGGAGATGCTGAAAGACTGTTAGATGAGACGGGTTGCAGGTAGCTGATGCTGACGAGCTGAAGTTTCTGTTGCTGTCTTAATTTTCCAGTTGAGTATGAGAATCAGGTTATTTCCAATTCTTAAACTTAGGTTAGAAATCATTAGGCTAAATTAGGAAGGTAGGCAGGTAATTAGAGTTTTGCTTCATGACGAAAATTTCCTTTCTGCAATAAATTGATTACGCTTAATAAATATTTGAATTAATAATGAATGAATAATTGAATAAAAGTTTAAATTCTTTCTCATGCTTTTAAAATTATATAAAATTTAAGATTCTTTAAATCAAATGACTCAGTGGTTATTTTCCTAAACGATTGTGACATCAGTAATTGGTTATTGTGATTCAGCTGGTCTTAATCACTATGAACTAATTTTTTACATGAATGATTCATCGACAAACCAATGAGCAGGAATATCTTAAAGAAAATAACTAAAAGAAAGTGATAAGTTAAGGTAATAAGATATCCCGGCTCCTTCCAGCGGTACATAAATGGTGTTTTCCATTTAGTTCTCATGCTTCTCTTAGGAATACAGAATTTCGTAAAGGTGTAAAGGAAATCCAGGTGTGTGCGTGTGTGTTAGGCGATGTTTATGGGCCCCATCGTCATGTGGATGTGAGAAAATATAGTTTGCCCCTGGATGACCTATAAGTGACCTAGGAGGAGAATAGTTTTTATTGTACGCGCTGCATCAGATTTCTTGGTAGCAGAGTTATGGTTTTCTATAGATTAGTTTAGTGATTATTGTTTATTGATTATTGATTATTTTTGATGACTAACACTATATGTTGAGTCGCGTTATGTTATATGTGAGTTTTCACGCTTCTGGGATGTAGGAAGTGGAACACGTGTGGCAAGAGAAGTCACATGGAATTTGGTACATGGTCTGAATTCATTTTGGTAATAACACAGGTTGTGTTATGTTAGGGTTTTTCTGTACGAAAAGTGTGTAACTGAAATAGCAAATCACGTTTTCTTGTGAAACTTTGGCCTTAATTCTCAGGAGCCTAGTCTCCACGTGTCTTATCCCCAGAGAAACGAGTAAATTGTTTGCTTGAAAGAAGGGTAAGGTAGAGGGAAGTGCTACTTTATCGGCGAGAGTAAATCATTCTGTGGTAGGGTAGAGGTAAGCGCTGCCTACTGGAAATACAGGATTCTTGTGTAAAAGGACAAAGCTGTCACTTTTGTTTAGCGAATCAGACTATGGAATTGTTTTAATTGTTGTAACTAACAGAGAAAACAGTGAAAAGAAAAATTGCAGATAAATTTTGTAAAGGAGGGGTAAAAGAGCAGGAGTGATGTAGAACAGTGCCGCGCTAGGATTGGATAGTGCGCTAGTCACGTGAACACAGAGTCAGGAGTGACGTAGAAAAGTGCTGCGCTAGGATTGGTTGGTTCGCGGACGAAGGAAATTGTTCTGATTGGTACGTTAGTGTGAGTCGCGCTGTAATTGGTTGAAGTTCCGTACACAGAACAGCGTTAGCGTAAAGAGAAAAACAAATAGAAAACATGCCGTATTACGAGTCCACCTACAAATTTGACTGTGAATGAGTGCAATGGTAGGAAAATGCATATGGTAACAGAATCTGCAACAGAAACTCCTGAAAAGAGTGGTAATTGGGTAGAACTAAATAATACACCCATAGGTCCGACTCCTGATGAGTTAAATGAGTGGATGAAGGCATTTAAAATAAAAGAACCAGAAGAAAAACCATTAGATGTAATTAGGTTAAAAATTGACATGGAAGAATTAATTCTAGGAACGATTGGTACAGAAAAGATAAAAAATTACCAGGATGATGAAATAATGTTTCTGTGCAAAAGTATTACATGGAGAGCAAAGAATTTACATGACAAACTAGAAGAAGTAGCCAGTGAAATTGGAATAGACTTTGCGAAAGTGAAAACATTGCAGAAACCATATAGAGTAGATTTTTGTGAAAAAGATATTGAAAATTTTAACACGGCAGGAAGGCTGACACAGATAAAAGAGTTAATTGTGTTGTTGAGAAAATGGGGTGATGTGGACAGATGGAAGGTTAGATGGACGAAGAATCATGAGAAAACTACATACAAAGCTTCTTTGGCTTTTATGATAACTGAAAAAGAACCTGTTGCTAGAGAATACCCTATGAGAGAAACTCCAGGTGGTAGTTATGTGCATGTTCCTTGGACTAGGCAGGACATACTGTCATTTACCAATGACTTTCCAAAGTTAAGAGAGAAACCAGTTGAGTGGTACCGACAAGTAGAGAGATTTGTAAAGGTTTCAAAAGTGTTGTGGATAGATTTAGATGGATTATTTGACATAGTGGTACCAACTGATTTGTGGTCAGAATGTAAGATTACAGTTGACTGGTCCACTACAGAATATCCAAGAGATCCTAAGACAGGAGCTCCAGGTCCTGATGTGATGAAGAAGTATGATAAGGTGATTACCTTTTTGAAGAATAAGATTCCTCCTAAAGAGACAGATTGGGTAAAAATCGATCAAACTACACAAGAAAGTAAGGAGTCTGTACATGCCTATTATGAGAGGTTGTTGTTGGTTTTCAAGCAGTATAGTGGATATGAGGAATTAAGTGAAAAAGATATGAGTCATTTTGTGTACAGATTTGTGTTTGGATTGAAACCAGAGATTAGTGAAATGATTAAACAGCATATGATTAATTGGCAGAATGGCACAGTCGATGATGTGCTGAGATATGCTAAGTATTGCAGTGATGATATTGAGAGTAGACAGCGTAAATTGAAAGAGAAGGCAATGTGGGCACAGGTGAAGGTGGCAGAAAAACAAGAAGCTCAATTGGACAATAATAATGGGAATGAAACAGGACAGAATAGAATGCGACCTAACATAGGTAAAGGGAAAGGTCAAGTGAGTCTAGAAGAAGCAAAGAAGAAATGGCCATGTCATAATTGCGGAAAATTAGGGCATTGGAGAAACGAGTGTAAGTTCCCACCTGAACCTAATCCAGAAAATCAATCATTAACTCCACAGGTGCAGAATGAGGTAGTTGTTCAACAAAGTCAGGTGCCGCAACCACCACTTCCCAACACTGTTAACCAGCAAAGATACAGTAGAGAAACAGGATTCTACGGAGGAGAGCAGGTAACACAGTTGCCGCGAGCAGCTAACATTTCTCAGTATTGGTTGCGTCAGAGTGAGGATGACCCGGATGAAAGATTCTGACGGTGCCCAGGAGAGGGGAAAGAGTGCGTACTTGGCGCAACTCTAGAGGTAGATCAGTCTGGTCCCTTTGTGGATGGAGAAGTGAATGGTGCAAATGTAACATTCCTTTTCGATACTGGAGCTACCCGTTCTACTGTTAGATCAGTGGAAATTCCAAACCTTCCTCTCTCAGGTGAATGCATCCAAGTGGTAGGAGTAGCTAATCAGCAGATTAAAACACCACTTACTGAATTAGTGGAAGTAAAAATTGGTTCTTTTAGCAAAATGCATAAATTTGTAGTGTGCGATTGTAGTCCTGTAAATCTTTTAGGTCGTGACCTCTTGTGCAAGATGAATTGCACAATTTATTGTACGCCAGATGGAATTGGATTTCAGACCTCAGATGAAGATGTCTTGTATAAAGTAACTTTGATGAATCAAGAACCTGAAATGAATGGTTTGTTTCCTGCATTTGATGCAGAAAAACTTCCAGAAGAACTAAAAATTGCAGTGAAAGAAAGTGTGTGGGATTTTACAGGAGAAGACATTGGATTGATGAAAGAAGTTGATCCCGTAAAAGTAACAGTAAAAGAAGGAACAACTTACCCGAATACGCCACAGTACAAATTAACTCCAGAAATAATTGAAGGAATAACTCCTGTAATAAATAAAATGATTGAACAGGGAATTCTAAAAGAAATAATGAGCAGTCCATGTAATTCACCTATTATGGGACTGAAAAAGCCAAATGGAACATATAGAATAGTACAGGATTTGAGAAAGATCAACAAAATAGTTGTGCCCTGTTGTCCAATAGTGCCAAACCCTGCAGTAATTCTATATCAAATTCCACACGAAGCTGAGTGGTACACTGTGATAGATTTGTGTCACGCATTTTTCTCTATTCCTTTGCATCCAGATAGCCAGCCATTATTTGCGTTCCGGTTCGGAGAGCGTATTTTGGCATGGTGCCGAATTCCTCAGGGGTATACAGAAAGCCCCTCAATCTTTAATCAGATTTTAAAGAAATCTCTGGAAGATTTGAAAATGCCAGAAAAGTCAGTGATGGTGCAGTATATCGATGACCTGTTGGTGGCATCGAAAACAAAAGAAGCATGTGTAAATGATACAATAGCTTTACTGAACCATCTAGAGAAAAGAGGACATAAAGTGTCTCCTTCAAAATTGCAATTTTGCCAAAAAGAAGTTCAATATTTAGGGCATAAAATTGAGAAAGGAGTGCGAAAGATAGCGACAGAAAGAGTAAGAATGATTCAAGGAATGAGAGCACCAATGACGCAAAGAGAGGTAAGAATGTTTCTAGGAACCGTTGGATATTGCCGACAATGGATAAGTGGTTTCTCTTTGATTGCAAAACCATTACAAAAGTTGACCAAGAAAGATGTAAGAGACCCTTTTGAGTTAAACAATGAAGAAATGAAATCTTTCAAAGAATTGAAAAAGAAATTGTGTGAGGCCCCTGCATTAGGCATGCCTGATTATGAGAAGGATTTTGAGTTGTACTGCAGTGAAAGAGATGGATGTGCGTTTTCAGTACTGGTACAAAAACATGGAACAATGAAAAGACCAATTGCTTATTTTTCAGCTGTTTTAGATCCTATAGCAAAAGCATTGCCCGGATGTCTGAAAGCAGTTGCTGCTACTTGTGTAAGTCTGGAACAAAGTGAAGGTATAGTGATGGGGTATCCACTGAGAGTATATGTTCCCCATTCAGTAGAAATTCTTTTGACAAGAACAAAAACACAGTACATGACACATAGTCAGCTGACTAAGTACGAAAAAGTCATCTTGAGTGCTGAAAATGTGACCATAGATAGATGCATGAATGTGAATCCTTCAACATCATTGCCAGATGAGGAGAGTATAATTGAACAAGACGAAGTAGATCATGATTGTCTGAACGTGCTGGAATATTGCACGAAACCAAGAGCTGACATAAAAGATGAACCGTTAAAGGAATCCGATTATGTCATGTTTGTAGATGGCTCATGTTTGAGAACAAAAGAAGGAGTTTTAAGCGCAGCTTACGCAGTGTGCACAGTGGCAACTGTGATGGAAGCGTCTTGTCTGAAAGGAATAAGGTCTGCACAAGTTGCGGAACTGATTGCTTTGATTCAAGCATGTAAATTAGGAAGAAATGTACGAGTCACGATTGTGATCGATAGCCAATATGGTTTCGGCATCGTACATGATTTTGGTCAGATTTGGTCACAAAGAGGTTTCTTGACGTCTGCAGGAACACCTATCAGAAATGGAGATTTTGTTAAAAAGCTGCTTGAGGTGATACAGTTGCCTAAACAAATAGCTGTAGTGAAGTGCAAGGCGCATAAGAAAAACGAAGATTACATAGCCGTTGGCAATAATTATGCTGACGAGATCGCCAAATATTGTGCAGAGAACATGGTGTCCATGAACAAAAATAGAGAAAGGGAGCATATCTCTTCTCCTTTGATTTTACTAATACTGTCGAGACATGGGATGAAGTAAGACAGTTACAAGAAACTGCAAGTGATGAGGAAAAAGATTACTGGATAAAAGCAGGATGTAGAAGACAGGAAAATAATGGTGTGTGGGTGTACAGAGACGAAAGACCAGTTATGCCTGATAGCTTGATTGCAGACATGGCACGGATGTACCATGGACAAGCTCATATTGGGAGAGATGCAATGATCAGACTTTTTAGACAAACCTGGTATAACCCAAAATTCAGAGCCATAGCTGAAAGTCTTTGTCAAAGATGTCTTATTTGTCAGCAGTTTAACCCAGGAAGAAAGACGGTAGTAAGTCTAGGAACAATAGGACGAGAAGGAGGTCCGTTCACTAGAATGCAGTTAGACTTTATAGAAATGCCCCCTAGTAACAGACTAAAATATGTTCTAGTGGTCGTCTGTTTGTTTTCTCGTTGGGTGGAGGCATACCCCACTAGAAGGAATGATGGAACAACGGTAGCAAAACTTATGCTGCGAGAGTTCATTCCAAGGTATGGTTTTCCAGTCATGGTTGAGACAGATAGAGGAACACATTTTCAAAATGAGTTGATCCAATTGATTTGCGAAGCATTGAGTATTAAACACAAACTACATTGTGCTTACAGACCAGAGGCTTCTGGGGTAGTGGAGCAAATTAATGGAACAATTAAGAACAGATTAGGAAAAATGTGTCAAGCTACAGGACTCAAATGGCCAGATGCACTGCCTGTTGTTCTGATGACCATCAGAAGCATCCCTGAAAAGAAAACTGGACTTAGTCCTCATGAGATGATCATGGGACGAGCAATGAGACAAGCACAAGTACATGTCAACAAGTTATTGACTATAACTGATGATCTAGTACTGGATTATTGCAAGGGACTGGCTGATGTGGTGCGTTCTGTGTTTCATCAGGTTGGACCGGATGCGACCACTCTTGAAAGAAAACCAGCCCACGACTTGAATCCAGGATACTGGGTCCGTATAAAAATCCACAGGAGAAGAAACTGTCTAGTTCCTCGCTGGGACGAACCACGACAGGTAATCCTAGTGACAACGACTGCAGTCAAGTGTGCAGGAGTAAAGAACTGGGTCCATGCCAGCCACACAATCAGAGTTCAAGAACCTACTGATCGACATGTGAGTCGACGTCTGGAAGTGTGGGATAAAAGTTTAACGGCTGGGACAACAAGGATAAGAGAAAGGGTGCCAGAACTTGAAGATCGACCTGAAAGTCGACATCTGGAAACCCCAACTGCAAACACCTCTAGAGAAGAAGAGGAAGAAGAAGAAGAAAGAAATTCAGAAGTTCCAGAACCTGAAGATCGACCTGTAAGTCGACATCTGGAAACATCTGACACAAGTTCAGGATCTGATGATTCAGTTGCAAACTGTGAAGAATTCCGAAGGAGAACTTGGGGTTATAAACCAATTAGAGAAGAAAATGAGCAAGAAAACGATCTAGATGAGCAACCAAGTACAAGTTATGGTGGAAATCCTTCAGAAATAATATTAATAGATGAAGTAGGGAAAGAGGTACACAAAAAGCTAGAGAATCGAGAAGAACCCTGAGGAGCAATAGGGACAGATAGAGAAACAGAAGAACAGGGAAATTTAGAAGTAGAAAGGGAGGAAAACACCAAATCGGAAGAACACCGAGGAGGGACAGTAATAAGGGAACACAAGAAGGAGAAGACAGATCCACCAGTAGGAGATGACGAGATCATAAGTTTCAAAATAAGAGACAATAGTGAAACAGTTGAAACAGAAACTGAAGAGAGTGGAGAAGAGGAGAAGGCAAAAACTGAATCAAGAAAAAGAAATTGGAAATCAGAAAGAGAAGAAAAAGAAGGTGAAGCCAAAAGGCCAAGAAAAGGAGATAACTGGCCCAACAGCTATATAAGAAAATTGAGATATAGAATAATAAGAGCTGGAGACGAAAGTGCTGAACAAGTGAATGAAATAACAAGTCAAAAGGGACAAGAAAAACCAAGTGGAAAACGATTGCAAAAGTCCAAAAGAACAAAGAAAGTGAATGCAAAGTATAAGTCACCTGAGTGGCTGTATATCGCACTGACGGATTACAAAGAAGAAGAAAACACTCACGAGAACCAGAGACTAAGAAGTCGAATGGGAAAAGGTGAGATGCAACAAGCCTGAAGTGAAGACTTATAGTGCTTCTGCCGGACATGACAATTTTACTGGATGTGACAAATCACCGGATGTGACAACGAAAGAATTCTAGAAAGAATTAAAAGAAAGTACCAAGCAAAGACTTTTTGAAAGCAGAGTGGCATCTAAGTCATTTCTGAGGTGTAGTGACACAATTTTCTGAAACCTAACAAATAGATCAAAACAAAATGGAAAATACTAGGGATAGAAGAGATAATTGTGAGTTTGTAAAAAGATGGTGTAAAATGTGCTGCTTTTGTACAGGGTTATTAATGACCATATGGATAGTTTTAGCAATCACAATTCCTATTAGTTTAGCTGTAATAGAAGCAAAGAATGATACTAAACCAGAAAAAGAAACTAATATTAAAGAACCAGTTATTTTAAGAAGTAGTGCAGAATTACATAAGGATAAGTCAGTAACAGACTTTTCTAAAAATGTTTTTACAAAATTGTTGTACGAATATGTAGAGACAATGGATGTGAGAGATTGTTATGTTTGTATGCAGTTGCCTGCATCAGTGTCAGAAGGTGTGACTTATGATAGAGCAGTAAAAATAAATTTTTTAACCCCTAACAAATTATATAATTAATTAATTAAAAATGTTCGTTTAAATGTATTAATCAACATTGTATATGTGGGAATGGTAATATGCCAATGTATGTGCTAAATAATCTACTAATGAATGTCCGTGTGTCTAATCATAACGTAAGAATAAAAAGCGTACTAAATAAAATAAATGCATGTTTGTGCTTCATAGAAATAAAATGTGTCGTTGCAAAAAACAATAGTGATGGTAAGTAAGGAGCAGCTTAAAATGTCGCTTTTTGCTAGGTAACAACTAATTGGGGTACGTAGACGGGAGGGAAACGAAAGGGATATTTTTCTCTATTTAATTATGTTTTGTTTGCCTCAAATTAGTGCTTCTAAAGTAGAACCGAGTGGCGAGATAAAATGGCCGCCAGTGGGAAGATGTGCGCAGGCGCAAGGGGACACGTGGTACGGGATGAGATTGATGAAATCTGGAGCCTCGTGATGTCTCTGAGAGGCTAGGATGCAAGAAATGGTCAAGGCTGGTGTGACCTAATTGAACTGATAGTGTGCCGTGAGGATCAGGAGAGAGTCCGTGGGAAAGGAGCCCAAGAGAAAGGACAATGACTGCGGAGTTCTTGAATGTGTCAAAAGAAGATACAAATGAACTGATCGAATCGGATGGAAATGTTTAAGCGTATGGGAAAGGAAATGATCCAAGGACCCTTGAATCCAAAAGAACTTGATTAAAGAATGAATAAGCTGACATGTATGGACCAATGAGAGAAAAGCGTGATATTAAGGTTGCAACAGTTAGTTAACAAAGTTAGAATTGGGGTATAAGAGGGCCTACTCTTAGTGGGAGGGGGTCAGTTCCAGGAGAGTTCCAGAGAAGTTCCAAGCAGTTCGAGAGTCATGGTTGCAGTAGAGAAGACGGGTTGCAGGTAGCTGATGCTGACGAGCTGAAGTTGCTGTTGCTGTCTTAACTTTACAGTTGAGTATGAGAATCAGGCTATTTCTAATTCCAAAGTTAGGTTAGAAATCATTAGGCTAAATTAGGAAGCTAGGCAGGTAACTAAGGTTTTTGGCTTCATGACAAAATTTCCTTTCTGCAATAAATTGATTATGCTTAATAAAATTGTGAATTTAAAAATGAATAATTGAATAAAGTATTAAATCTTTTCATGCTTTTAAAATTATATAAAATTTAAGATTCTTTAAAACCCAAAATGACTCAGTGGTTATTTTCCTAAATGATTGTGACATGAGTAATTGGTTGATTGTGATTCAGCTGGTCTTAATCACTATGAACTAATTTCTTAAATGAATGATTCATCGACAAAACAATGAGCAGGAATATCTTAAGAAATAATTAAAAGAAAGTGACAAATTAAGGTAAATAGATATCCTTGCTCTTCCAGCGGTACACAAAATGGTGTTCTCCATTTAGTTCTCATGCTTCTCCTAGGAGTACAGAATTTCATAAAGGTGTAAAAGGAAATCCAGGAGTGTGTGTGTGTTTAGGCGATGTTTATGGGCCCCATCGTCATGTGGATATGAGAAATATAGTTTGCCCCTGGATGACCTATAAGTAACCTGGGAGGAGGATAGTTTTTATTGTACGCGCTGCATCAGATTTCTTGGTAGCAGAGTTATGGTTTTCTATAGATTAGTTTAGTGATTATTGTTTATTGATTATTGATTATTTGATGACTAACACTATATGTTGAGTCGCGTTATGTTATATGTAAGTTTTCACGCTTCTGGGATGTAGGAAGTGGAACACGTGTGGCAAGAGAAGTCACATGGAATTTGGTACATGGTCTGAATTCATTTTTGGTTATAACGCAGGTTGTGTTATGTTAGGGATTTCGGTGTGAAAAGTGTGTAAATGAAATAGCAAATCACGTTTACTTGTGAAACTTTGGCCTTAATTCTCAGGAGCCTAGTCTCCACATGTGTCTTATCCCCAGAGAAACGAGTAAATTGTTTGTTTGAAAGAAGGGTAAGGTAGAGGGAAGTGCTACTTTATCGGCAAAAGCAAATAATTCTGTGGTAGGGTAGAGGTAAGCGCTGCATACTGGAAAAACAGGATTCTTGTGTAAAAGGACAAAGCTGTCACTTTGTTTAGCGAATCAGACTATGGAATTGTTTATTTGTTGTAACTAACGAAGAAAACTGTAAAAAGAAAAATTGCCGATAAATTTTGTAAAGGAGGGGTAAAGAGTAGAAGTGACGTGAAAAAGTGCCGCGCTAGGATTGGACAGTGCACTAGTCACGTGAATACAGAGCAGGAGTGACGTAGAAAAGTGCCGCGCTAGGATTGGTTGGTTCACGGACGGTGGAAATTGTTCTGATTGGTACGTTAGTGTGAATCGCGCTGTAATTGGACGAAGTTCCGTACACAGAAACAGCGTTAGAGTAAAGAGAAAACAAATAGAAAACATGCCATATTACGAGTATGAAAGGGAGAGAACGTCATGGACAACGAAATTAAAGAATTTCTTTAAGAAAGACAAAAAGGTTGTGACTGGAGAGGGACAAGTAATTCCTCCGCCTAAATCAGCAGCTTCACATATGATGCTGAAATATGGATATCATACGTGCATATGGTTGGATAATTGGGTAAAATATACGAAGAATGATGGAGCATTGGCTTTTCCTGAAAATGGTTCTTTTAATGTAGCGATTTTACGGAATTTAAAAGAAAAGATGCTTAAATTGGAACCTAGACCTAGACCGACACAGTTTGAGGCTTTAACAGAATGGGAAGATGAGATGTACGAGAAAGAAAGATTCAGAGGTATGAAAGGTTATGAGTTCGTGCCCGGAAGAATGTGGGGAATGAATCATGAGGACAGAATAAAACGATGGAGATGTGCTAACATGACAGGAGGTTTGTTTCCAGCTTTTACAGTTGAGGAAGGGACTAAGAGAAAACGGACTGAGAAAAAGAAACATTTAGAGAGAGAAAAGTATATGCATGAGAGCGAAACGGATGACGAGTTGCTGGAAGATATATTAAATAAAAATCCACCTCCGTATCAGCAGAATTCTACAGTGGTGACACCAAATGCGCCACCAATAGAAGCTATGCGAAATGAAAGTCCAGAAAGAAGACAAGAAATAAATAGGTCACAAGAACAAATAAGAACTTCCCAAATTGAGGGAATAGAAAATGATAGTGCAAGAGAATTGGCAAGGACAACAAAAGAACTAACTGAGAAAATTAGAGAATTAACAAAGAATATGGAAGCAGTTACCGTACCCGTAACAATAGGTCCAGTAATACCAGTTTTCGAGAATCAGAAAATTGATGAACGATCTTTGGTGATTCCCTTGAGTTCGCAATTCCAAAGAGAAAAGGAAAGAATAGAAACAAGTCCAGGTACGAGCAATTTGACTAGTGCTTACAGACCAAGTCCACCTGAAAATTTGACAGTGAATGAGGGTAGCGGTAGGAAAATGCCTATGGTAACTGAATCTGCCACGGTGACACCTGAAAAGAGTGGAAATTGGACAGAAATAAATAGTACTCCTATAGGTCCGACTCCTGATGAGTTAAATGAGTGGATAAAAGCTTTTAAAATAAAAGAAACGGAAGAAAAACCATTAGATGTGATCAGATTGAAGATTGACATGGAAGAATTAATTCTGGGAACGATTGGTACAGAAAAGATAAAGAATTATCAGGATGATGAAATAATGTTTCTGTGCAAAAGTATAACATGGAGGGCAAAGAATTTACATGACAAACTAGAAGAAGTGGCCGGTGAGATTGGAATAGATTTTGCAAAGGTAAAAACGTTGCAGAAACCATACAGAGTAGATTTTTGTGAAAAAGATATTGAAAATTTGAATACAGCAGGAAGGCTGACACAGATAAAAGAGTTGATTGTTTTGTTGAGAAAATGGGGTGATGTGGACAGATGGAAGGTTAGATGGACAAAGAAGAATGAGAAAAGTGTAGACAAAGGTTCATTGGCTTTTATGATAACAGAAAAGGAACATGTTGTTAAAGAATACCCTATGAGAGAAACTCCAGGTGGTAGTTATGTGCATGTTCCCTGGACTAGGCAGGACATCCTGTCATTTACAAATGACTTTCCAAAGTTAAGAGAAAAGCCAGTTGAGTGGTACCGACAGGTAGAAAGGTTTGTAAAGGTCTCGAAAGTGTTGTGGATAGATTTGGATGGATTGTTTGACATAGTGGTACCAACGGATCTATGGTCAGAATGTAAGATTACAGTTGACTGGCCAACTACAGAATATCCAAGAGATCCTAAGACAGGAGCTCCAGGACCAGATGTGATGAAGAAATACGATAAGGTGATTACCTTTTTGAAAAATAAGATTCCTCCAAAAGAAACAGATTGGGTTAAGATTGATAGAACTACACAGGAAAGCAAGGAGAGTGTACATGCATATTATGAGCGATTGTTGTTGGTTTTCAAACAGTATAGTGGTTATGAGGAATTAAGTGAGAAGGATATGAGTCATTTTGTATACCGATTTGTATTTGGCTTGAAACAAGAAATAAGTGATATGATTAAGCAACATATGATAAACTGGCAGAATGCAAGTGTAGATGAGGTGCTGAGGTATGCTAAGTATTGTAGTGATGAAATAGAGAGTAAACAGCGTAAGCTGAAAGAAAAAGCAATGTGGGCACAAGTGAAAGTGGCAGAAAAACAAGAAGCTCAATTGGATAATAATAATGGAAACGAATCAGGACAAAATAAGATGCGACCAAATATAGGTAAAGGAAAAGGACAAGTGAGTCTAGAAGAGGCAAAGAAGAAATGGCCATGTCATAATTGCGGAAAATTAGGGCATTGGAGAAATGAGTGTAAGTTCCCACCTAAACCTAATCCGGAACATCAATCATTAACTCCACAGGTGCAGAATGAGGTAGTTGTTCAACAAAATCAGGTGCCACAACCACCACTTCCCAACACTGTTAACCAGCAAAGATACAGTACAGAAACAGGATTCTACGGAGGAGAACAGGTAACACAGTTGCCGAGAGCAGCTAACATTTCCCAGTATTGGTTGCATCAGAGTGAGGATGACCCAGATGAAAGTTTCTGACGGTGCGCAAGAGAGGGGAAAGAGTGCGTGCTTGGCGCAACTCTAGAGGTAGATCAGTCTGGTCCCTTTGTGGATGGAGAAGTGAATGGAGCAAACGTAACATTCCTTGTCGATACTGGAGCTACCCGTTCTACTGTTAGGTCAGTGGAAATTCCGAACCTTCCTCTCTCAGGTGAATGCATCCAAGTGGTAGGAGTTGCCAATCAGCAGATTAAAACCCCACTTACTGAATTGGTAGAAGTAAAAATTGGTTCTTTTAGGAAAATGCATAAATTTGTAGTGTGCGATTGTAGTCCTGTAAATCTTCTAGGTCGTGACCTCTTGTGTAAAATGAATTGCACAATTTATTGTACACCAGATGGAATTGGTTTTCAGACTTCAGATGAAGATGCTCTGTATAAAGTAACTTTGATGAATCAGGAACCTGAAATGAATGGGTTGTTTCCTGCATTTGATGCAGAAAAACTTCCAGAAGAGTTAAGAAGTGCAGTGAAAGAAAGTGTGTGGGATTTTACAGGAGAAGACATTGGATTAATGAGAGAAGTTGATCCTGTAAAAGTGACAGTGAAAGAAGGGATAAGTTATCCAAACACGCCACAGTACAAATTAACTCCAGAAATAATTGAAGGAATAACTCCTGTGATAAATAAGATGATTGAACAGGGAATTCTGAAAGAAATCATGAGCAGTCCATGTAATTCACCTATTATGGGACTGAAAAAGCCAAATGGAACATACAGAATAGTACAGGATTTGAGAAAGATCAACAAAATAGTTGTACCATGCTGTCCAATAGTGCCAAACCCTGCAGTGATTCTATATCAAATTCCGCATGAAGCTGAGTGGTACACTGTGATAGATTTGTGTCATGCATTTTTCTCTATTCCTTTGCATCGAGATAGCCAGCCATTATTTGCATTCCGTTTTGGAGAGCGTATTTTGGCATGGTGCCGAATTCCTCAGGGGTATACAGAGAGCCCCTCAATTTTTAATCAGATTCTAAAGAAATCTCTGGAAGATTTAAAAATGCCAGAAAAATCAGTGATGGTGCAGTATATCGATGACCTATTGGTGGCATCGAAAACCAAAGAGGCATGTGTAAGTGACACAATTGCTTTACTGAACCATTTGGAGAAAAGAGGACATAAGGTGTCCCCTTCAAAATTACAGTTTTGTCAGAAAGAAGTCCAGTATTTAGGGCATAAAATTGAGAAAGGAGTGCGGAAAATAGCGACAGAAAGAGTAAGAATGATTCAAGGAATGAGAGCACCAATGACTCAAAGAGAGGTAAGAATGTTTTTGGGAATGGTTGGATATTGTCGACAATGGATAAGTGGATTTTCTTTGATTGCAAAACCATTACAAAAATTGACAAAGAAAGATGTAAAAGACCCTTTTGAGTTAAACAAAGAAGAAATGAAATCTTTCAAAGAATTGAAAAGGAAACTGTGTGAGGCCCCTGCATTAGGCATGCCTGATTATGAGAAAGATTTTGAGTTATACTGCAGTGAAAGAGATGGATGTGCATTTTCAGTACTAGTACAAAAACATGGCACCATGAAGAGGCCTATAGCTTACTTTTCAGCTGTTTTAGATCCTATAGCAAAGGCATTGCCTGGATGTTTGAAAGCAGTTGCTGCTACTTGTGTAAGTCTGGAACAAAGTGAAGGTATAGTGATGGGGTATCCACTGAGAGTATATGTTCCCCATTCAGTAGAAATTCTTTTGACAAGAACAAAAACACAGTACATGACACATAGTCGGCTGACTAAGTACGAAAAAGTCATCTTGAGTGCAGAAAATGTGACCATAGATAGATGCATAAATGTAAATCCTTCGACTTCATTGCCAGATGAAGAGAGTATAATTGAACAAGATGAAGTAGATCATGATTGTCTGAATGTGCTGGAATATTGCACAAAACCAAGAGCTGACATAAAAGATGAACCGTTAAAGGAATCCGATTATGTCATGTTTGTAGATGGTTCATGTTTACGCACAAAGGAAGGAGTGTTAAGCGCAGCTTATGCAGTATGCACAGTGGCAACTGTAATGGAAGCGTCTTGTCTGAAAGGAGTTAGGTCTGCCCAAGTTGCGGAACTAATTGCTTTGATTCAAGCATGTAAATTGGGGAAAAATGTACGAATCACGATTGTGACCGATAGCCAATATGGTTTCGGCATCGTACATGATTTTGGCCAGATTTGGTCACAAAGAGGATTTTTGACATCTGCAGGAACACCTATCAGAAATGGAGATTATGTTAAAAAACTGCTTGAGGCGATACAGCTGCCTAAACAAATAGCTGTAGTGAAGTGCAAGGCGCATAAGAAAAACGAAGATTACATAGCGGTTGGCAATAATTATGCTGACGAGATCGCTAGATATTGTGCGGAAAACATGGCGTCCCTGAACAGAAATAGAGAAAGGGAGCATGTCTCTTGTCCTTTGCTTTTCACTAATGCAGTCGAAACATGGGATGAAGTAAGGCAGTTACAAGAAACAGCAAGAGATGAGGAAAAGGATTACTGGATTAAAGCAGGATGTAGAAGACAGGAAGATAATGGAGTGTGGGTATACAGAGATGAAAGACCAGTTATGCCTGATAGCATGATTGCAGACATGGCACGGATGTACCATGGACAAGCTCATATTGGGAGAGATGCAATGATCAGACTTTTTAGACAAACTTGGTATAATCCAAAATTCAGAGCCATTGCTGAAAGTCTTTGTCAAAGATGTCTTATTTGTCAACAATTTAACCCAGGAAGAAAAACAGTAGTGAGTCTAGGAACAATAGGACGAGAAGGAGGTCCATTCACAAGGATACAGATGGATTTTATTGAGATGCCCCCTAGTAACAGATTAAGATATGTTCTGGTGGTCGTCTGTTTGTTCTCTCGTTGGGTGGAGGCATACCCCACAAGAAGGAATGATGGAACAACAGTGGCAAAACTTATGCTACGAGAGTTCATTCCGAGGTATGGTTTTCCAGTCACAGTTGAGACAGATAGAGGAACACATTTTCAAAATGAGTTGATCCAATTGATTTGTGAAGCATTGAGTATTAAACAAAAACTACATTGTGCTTACAGACCAGAAGCTTCTGGGGTAGTAGAGCAGATAAATGGAACGATTAAAAACAGATTAGGAAAAATGTGTCAAGCTACAGGACTCAAATGGCCAGATGCACTGCCTCTTGTTCTGATGACCATCAGAAGCATCCCTGAAAAGAAAACGGGACTCAGTCCTCATGAAATGATCATGGGACGAGCAATGAGACAAGCCCACGTACCAGTCAACAAGTTATTGACAATAACTGATGATCTAATACTGGATTATTGCAAAGGACTGGCTGATGTGGTGCGTTCTGTGTTTCATCAGGTTGGACCGGATGCGACCACTCTTGAAAGAAAACCAGCCCACGACTTGAATCCAGGAGACTGGGTCCGTATTAAAGTCCACAGGAGAAGAAACTGTCTAGTTCCGCGTTGGGATGAGCCAAGACAGGTAATCCTAGTAACAACGACTGCTGTCAAGTGTGCAGGAGTAAAGAACTGGGTTCATGCCAGCCACACAATCAGAATTCCAGAACCTACAGATCGACATGTGAGTCGGCGTCTGGAAGTGTGGGATAAAAGTTTAACGGCGGGAACAACCAAGATAAAAGAAAGGGTGCCAGAACTTGAAGATCGACCTGAAAGTCGACATCTGGAGACCCCAACGGAAAACACCTCTAGAGAAGAAGAGGAACAAGAAGAAGAAGAAGAAAGAAATTCAGAAGTTCCAGAACTTGAAGATCGACCTGTAAGTCGACATCTGGAAATATCTGACACAACTTCAGGATCTGATGATTCAGCTGCAAATTGGGAAGAATTCCGAAAGGGAACTTGGGGTTATAAACCAATTAGAGAAGAAACTGAGCAAGAAATTGAGTTAGATGAACAACCAAGTACAAGTTATGGTGGAAATCCTTCAGAAACAATATTAATAGATGAAGTAGGGAAAGAAGTACACAAAAAGTTAGAAAATCGAGAAGAACCCCGAGGAGCAATAGGGATAGATAGAGAAACAGGAGAACAGGGAAATTCAGAAGCAGATAAGGAGGAAAACACCAAATCGGAAGAACCCCGAGGAGGGACAGTGATAAGGGAAAACAAAAAGGAGAAGACAGATCCACCAGTAGGAGATGACGAGATTATAAGTTTCAAAATAAGAAACAATAGTGAGACAGTTGAAACAGAAACAGAAGAAAGTGGAGGAGAGGAAAAAGCAAAGACTGAATCAAGAAAAAGAAATTGGAGATCGGAAAGAGAAGAAAGAGAGGGTGAGGTCAAAAGGCCAAGAAAAGGAGATAATTGGCCCAACAGCTATGTAAGAAAATTGAGATATAGAATAATAAGAGCAGAAGATGAAGATGCTGAACAAGTAAATGAAGTAACAAGTCAAAAGGGACAAGAAAAACCCAGTGGAAAAAGATTACAAAAGTCCAAAAGGACAAGGAAAATAAATTCAAAATTTAAGTCACCTGAGTGGCTGTATATTGCACTAACAGATTACAAAGGAGAAGAAGAAAACACTCACGGAAACCAGAGACTGAGAAGTCGGATGGGAAAAGGTGAGATGCAACGAAACTGAAGTGAAGACTTAAAGTGCTTCTGCCGGACGTGACAATTTACTGGACGTGACAAATCACCGGATGTGACAACGAAAGAATTCTGGAGAGAATTAAAGAAAGTACTAAGCAAAGACTTTTTGGAAGCAGAGTGGCATCTAAGTCATTTCTGAGGTGTAGTGACACAATTTTCTGAAACTTAATAAATAGAAAAAGAAAAATGGAAAATAATAGGGATAGAAGAAATAAATGTGAATTTGTAAAGAGATGGTGCAAAATGTGCTGCTTTTGTACAGGGTTATTAATGACCATATGGATAGTTTTAGCAATCACAATTCCTATTAGTGTAGCTGTGATAGAAGCAAAGAATGATACTAAACAAGAAAAAGAAACTAATATTAAAGAACAAGTTGTTTTAAGAAGTAGTGCAGAGTTGCATAAGGATAGGTCAGTAACAGATTTCTCAAAGAATGTTTTTACAAAGTTGTTGTATGAGTACGTAAAAACAATGGAAGTAAGAGATTGTTATGTTTGTATGCAGTTGCCTGCATCAGTATCAGAAGGTGTGACTTATCATCACTTACCTTTGACTTATGGAATAACATGTAGTGTAATAGCAAGTTTATTTTATAAAACAGGTAGATTAGAATCTTATTATACTGATATAGATAAGATATTTGCAAACATTCCAGTAGTACCAGAACTTAACAAAGTAAAACCAGCAAAAGTTTTAGGAGAATTCTTTTTAGAACATAGAAAATTAACGTTAGAAGAAATAGTTAGTAACAACCTTACCTGTGAGTTAAAGAAAGAAGAAAAAGTATTTTTAGATATGGTTGAAGAAAGAAGAATGAAATTTCAAAAAGAAGCAATAAAAGAGGAAGGAAAACGTTTATGGACGTTTGAGGAAGGAAATCATGAAGGGAAAAGGATAAATGCAGCAATGACGTTAGATTGGCCACAAACAGGAAAGTTGTGCATTAAGAGAAATAAGACAGTCTATGACAATTACTTTGTAGGTTCCAGTGTCTGCCATGACAATTATCAAATTCTGGGAGGTTGGGGATTCAAAGGTGGAAAAGATCCAATATTTCCAGGTATCTATTATATTTGTGGGAATAGAGCTTATTACAGGTTACCGGACCATTGGTATGGAACTTGCTATGTAGGCCTGGTCTTTCCAAAAATCTTTCACATGGACAGAGAAGAAAAGGGAACATACAAGATGATTAATGGATTTAAACGTAGAAAGAGGGAAAGTTTTTCAGAAGTTGTAGGAGATATTTTTGGAGCATTGATACCAGCAGTGGGAATATCTTTGAATGCATTTAAAATTCGGAAGTTATCCACAGTAGTAGATCGTTTGTCTACAGATACTGCGGGAGGGTTCTTAATGGTAAATACCGAAATGGTTGCCATGAGAGCTATGGTGATGCAAAATCGGCTTGCCCTTGATATTCTTTTGGCAAAAGAGGGTGGAGTCTGTGGAATGTTGAAAGTCCAACATTGTTGTACTTACATTCCGGATAACAGTGAAAATATACAGAAGTATATTACAAATATTACAAGTCTGCACAAAGAATTAGTCCCACTGGAGGTTGAAAGTGTTTTGGGAAAACTTGGTAGAGGGTTTTCCTCAGTAGCAAATTGGTTAACTAGGATGAGTAAACTAGTAATAGGGAAAGTTATAATAGTAGCAACTATAGTGATATTGTTAGCAATGATATTGAAAATAGTAATAACATGTATAAAGAGAAAAGTAAGACAGAATAAGATAAGAAGAAATAACAGAATAATGAGAGAAAGAGAGAGAGAAATGGGTGAAATTGAGTTGGAGAAAATGAAAGAAAGCATGTATAAAGAGACTAAAAGGCAAGATGAAGAGGAGACAGAGATATGAATAACAGAAAGTAAAGGATGAAAGACATGCTGCCTGAAAAGAAGTATGACTTGGGTTTTATGTGGTGATTTAAAAATCACCAAAGGGGGATTGATGGAGCAGTAAAAATAAATTTTTTAACCCCTAACAAATTATATAATTAATTAATTAAAAATGTTCGTTTAAATGTATTAATCAACATTGTATATGTGGGAATGGTAATATGCCAATGTATGTGCTAAATAATCTACTAATGAATGTCCGTGTGTCTAATCATAACGTAAGAATAAAAAGCGTACTAAATAAAATAAATGCATGTTTGTGCTTCATAGAAATAAAATGTGTCGTTGCAAAAAACAATAGTGATGGTAAGTAAGGAGCAGCTTAAATGTCGCTTTTTGCTAGGTAACAACTAATTGGGGTACGTAGACGGGAGGGAAACGAAAGGGATATTTTTCTCTATTTTAATTATGTTTTGTTTGCCTCAAATTAGTGCTTCTAAAGTAGAACCGAGTGGCGAGATAAAATGGCCGCCAGTGGGAAGATGTGCGCAGGCGCAAGGGGACACGTGGTACGGGATGAGATTGATGAAATCTGGAGCCTCGTGATGTCTCTGAGAGGCTAGGATGCAAGAAATGGTCAAGGCTGGTGTGACCTAATTGAACTGATAGTGTGCCGTGAGGATCAGGAGAGAGTCCGTGGGAAAGGAGCCCAAGAGAAAGGACAATGACTGCGGAGTTCTTGAATGTGTCAAAAGAAGATACAAATGAACTGATCGAATCGGATGGAAATGTTTAAGCGTATGGGAAAGGAAATGATCCAAGGACCCTTGAATCCAAAAGAACTTGATTAAAGAATGAATAAGCTGACATGTATGGACCAATGAGAGAAAAGCGTGATATTAAGGTTGCAACAGTTAGTTAACAAAGTTAGAATTGGGGTATAAGAGGGCCTACTCTTAGTGGGAGGGGGTCAGTTCCAGGAGAGTTCCAGAGAAGTTCCAAGCAGTTCGAGAGTCATGGTTGCAGTAGAGAAGACGGGTTGCAGGTAGCTGATGCTGACGAGCTGAAGTTGCTGTTGCTGTCTTAACTTTACAGTTGAGTATGAGAATCAGGCTATTTCTAATTCCAAAGTTAGGTTAGAAATCATTAGGCTAAATTAGGAAGCTAGGCAGGTAACTAAGGTTTTTGGCTTCATGACAAAATTTCCTTTCTGCAATAAATTGATTATGCTTAATAAAATTGTGAATTTAAAAATGAATAATTGAATAAAGTATTAAATCTTTTCATGCTTTTAAAATTATATAAAATTTAAGATTCTTTAAAACCCAAAATGACTCAGTGGTTATTTTCCTAAATGATTGTGACATGAGTAATTGGTTGATTGTGATTCAGCTGGTCTTAATCACTATGAACTAATTTCTTAAATGAATGATTCATCGACAAAACAATGAGCAGGAATATCTTAAGAAATAATTAAAAGAAAGTGACAAATTAAGGTAAATAGATATCCTTGCTCTTCCAGCGGTACACAAAATGGTGTTCTCCATTTAGTTCTCATGCTTCTCCTAGGAGTACAGAATTTCATAAAGGTGTAAAAGGAAATCCAGGAGTGTGTGTGTGTTTAGGCGATGTTTATGGGCCCCATCGTCATGTGGATATGAGAAATATAGTTTGCCCCTGGATGACCTATAAGTAACCTGGGAGGAGGATAGTTTTTATTGTACGCGCTGCATCACTTATCATCACCTACCTCTAACTTATGGAAGAACCTGTAGTGTAATAGCAAGTTTATTTTATAAAACAGGTAGATTAGAATCTTATTATACTGATATAGATAAGATTTTTGCAAACATTCCAGTAGTACCAGAACTTAACAAAGTAAAACCAGCAAAAGTTTTAGGAGAATTCTTTTAGAACATAGAAAATTAACGTTAGAAGAAATAGTTAGTAACAACCTTACCTGTGAGTTAAAGAAAGAAGAAAAGGTATTTTTAGAAATGGTTGAAGAAAGAAGAATGAAATTTCAAAAAGAAGCAATAAAAGAGGGAGGAACACATCTATGGACGTTTGAGGAAGGAAATCATGAAGGGAAAAAGATAAATGCAGCAATGACATTAGATTGGCCGCAAACAGGAAAGTTGTGTATTAGAAGAAATAAGACAGTCTATGACAATTACTTTGTAGGTTCCAGTATCTGCCATGACAATTATCAAATTCTGGGAGGTTGGGGATTCAAAGGTGGAAAAGATCCAATATTTCCAGGTATCTATTATATTTGTGGGAATAGAGCTTATTACAGGTTACCGGACCATTGGTATGGAACTTGCTATGTAGGCCTGGTCTTTCCAAAAATCTTTCATATGGACAGAGAAGAAAAAGGAACATACAAGATGATTAATAGCTTTACACGTAGAAAGAGGGAAAGTTTTTCAGAAATTGTAGGTGATATTTTTGGAGCATTAATACCAGCAGTGGGAATATCTTGGAATGCATTTAAAATTCGAAATTATCCACAGTAGTAGATCGGTTGTCTACAGATACTGCGGGAGGGTTCTTAATGGTAAATACCGAAATGGTTGCCATGAGAGCTATGGTGATGCAAAATCGGCTTGCCCTTGATATTCTTTTGGCAAAGGAGGGTGGAGTCTGCGGAATGTTGAAAGTCCAACATTGTTGCACTTACATTCCTGATAAAAGTGAAAATATACAGAAGTATATTACGAATATTACAAATTTGCACAAAGAACTAGTTCCACTGGAGGTTGAAAGTGTCTTGGGAAAACTTGGTAGAGGGTTTTCTTCAGTAGCAAATTGGTTGACCAGAATGAGTAGACTAATGATAGGGAAAGTTATAATAATAGCAACTGTAGTAATACTGTTAGCCATGGTGTTGAAAATAGTAATAACGTGTATAAAAAGAAAAGTAAGACAAAATAAGATAAAAAGAAATAACAGAATAATGAAAGAGAGAGAGAGAGAAATGGGTGAAATTGAGTTAGAGAAAATGAAAGAAAACATGTATAAGGAGACAAGAAGACAAGATGAAGGAGAAACAGATGTGTAACTAACAAAAAGCAAAGGATGAAAGACATATGCTGCCTGAAAAGAAGTATAACTTGGTTTTATGTGGTGATTTAAAAATCACCAAAGGGGGAGTTGATGGAGCAGAGAAAATAATTTTTTTAACCCCTAACAAATTTAATAAATAATTAATAAAATGTTCGTTTAAATGTATTAATCAACACTGTACGTGTGGGAAGGGTAATACGCAAGTGTATGTGCTGAATAATCTATTAATGGATGTCCGTGTGTCTAATTATAACATAAAAATAAATGCGTACTAATTTAAAATAAATGCATGATTTTGTGCTTCATAGAAATAAACGTGTCGTTGCAAAAACAATAGTAATGGTAAGTAAGGAACAGCTTAAATGTTGCTTTCTGCTAGGTAATAACTAATTGGGGTACGTAGATGACGGGAGGGAAACTAAAAGGCTATTTTTCTCTATTTTAATTATGTTTTGTTTATTTCAAAATAGTGCTTCTAAAGTATAACCGAGTGGCGATATAAAATGGCTGCCAGTTAATGATGTGCGCAAGTGCGGGGAAACACGTGACAAGGGAGAGAAGTCGGAGAAAAGCTAACCTCGTGATGTTGCTGAGAGGCTAGGATGCGAGAAATGGTCAAGGCTGATGTGACCTAATTGAACTGATAGTGTGCCGTGGTGATCAGCAAAGACCCGTGGGAAACCAGTTTAAGAGAAAGGACACTGCCTGCAGAGTTCTCGAATGTATCGAAAGAAGTTACAAATGTACTGATCGAAGCGGATGGAAACATGTCTTGAACTGTGAGAAAGGAAATGATCCAAGGACCATTGGATCCAAGAGAACTTGATTAAAAGAATGAATAAGATGACATGCATGGACCAATGAAAGAAAAGCGTGTTATTAATGTTGCAACAATTAGTTAGCAAAGTTAGAATTAGGGTATAAGAGGGCCTACTCTTAGTGGGAGGGGGTCACAGTCAGGAGCGGAGTTGGAGAGTCGTGTTGGTGTTGGTGGCTTCCAGTGCTGGGTGGTCCTGATCGATCCATTACTGAGCGGGAGATGCTGAAAGATTGTTAGATGAGACGGGTTGCAGGTAGCTGATGCTGACGAGCTGAAGTTTCTGTTGCTGTCTTAATTTTCCAGTTGAGTATGAGAATCAGGTTATTTCCAATTCTTAAACTTAGGTTAGAAATCATTAGGCTAAATTAGGAAGGTAGGCAGGTAATTAGGGTTTTGCTTCATGACGAAAATTTCCTTTCTGCAATAAATTGATTATGCTTAATAAATATTTGAATTAATAATGAATGAATAATTGAATAAAAGTTTAAATTCTTTCTCATGCTTTTAAAATTATATAAAATTTAAGATTCTTTAAATCAAATGACTCAGTGGTTATTTTCCTAAACGATTGTGACATCAGTAATTGGTTATTGTGATTCAGCTGGTCTTAATCACTATGAACTAATTTTTTACATGAATGATTCATCGACAAACCAATGAGCAGGAATATCTTAAAGAAAATAACTAAAAGAAAGTGATAAGTTAAGGTAATAAGATATCCCGGCTCCTTCCAGCGGTACATAAATGGTGTTTTCCATTTAGTTCTCATGCTTCTCCTAGGAATACAGAATTTCGTAAAGGTGTAAAGGAAATCCAGGTGTGTGCGTGTGTGTTAGGCGATGTTTATGGGCCCCATCGTCATGTGGATGTGAGAAAATATAGTTTGCCCCTGGATGACCTATAAGTGACCTAGGAGGAGAATAGTTTTTATTGTACGCGCTGCATCAACTGCTTTCACACAAGAGCTTGATGTACCGACAAAACAGGAAGCCCAAGCAGATTTCTTGTATTCTGGTCATTTGGGGAATGGAATTTGAAACCGCAAGAAGCCTCTTCATTATCTACAGGCTTCACAAGACAAACTCACCCTCACAGTTAAGTATAAGCAAGGATTTGTGCAAGGCCATCTCAACAAGACTTTTGCTGCTGAAATTCGGAGGAGTGCAGATGGAGCAATTGGCAAGTCTGTCCAAGGACACTGACTCCAGGAGGTATGTTATTGAGTCAAATTATGGTGTATATAGCTTGGAAAAGTTTACCAAGCTAGCAATATTAATTGTCACTTCTTTGTAGGGGCTAATTCGGTTTAATCCCTCCAGAGAAAGATTCTACCCCGTCCTCCTACATTCAAATTTTTTGTTAGCGATCATATGTAAAAGGATGATGATGTCGTCTTCAGTCCTAATAATATGTTTAGAAACTTGCGCGTAGAGATGGAGCATTAGGGACACACATGGTGGCAGCTTAGAAGACAGACATGACAGGCAGGCAGATAGCCTTGCGTAATAAGGTTGTTATCTGAGAGATGAGCCCGAACTGACAACAGGTGAGCTGCCTTACCAGACACCCTTGCTGACGAACAGCACAGCATCCCTTTTTCTTTCTAAGACAGCTGGTGTCTTCCGGCACCTGATGCATAGCAGAGAGACGTTCATTCTGACAGCCAGACTAGCCCCAACGGTTTTTTAGAATTCTGTTGCCAACATTCTCTCTCACTCTCCCTCTCCAACACACATTTATGTGGGCTCTTTAAAGAGCCAGCTCCACAGAGTGATATCTTGTTTGCCACATAACAACTGTTGTATAAATAAGCACAATATATTTTCTATATATAGTTTTCTCCTTCCGATAAGTGTGTGCCTATTTGCATAGTTTAGTTTGAATATTTGCCCAGGCTGTGCTCCATTACATGTCCCTTGATCTGCACATGCCTAGATGGCATGCAAATTCACACAACACCTATATACTCCCTTTCCACGTCATAGGCAGGGCCATTTTTAGGTTTTGCCTACCTGACAGCACAAGCTGTCTGGTTGCAAAGATCGAGTGTGAACTTACAGTGGGGTTACAGCCCACCCATTGCTTAACAGTAGCTTGCCTCTCATTGGATGGCTTTCCTTCATCTTCTGGTCTTTGGCCCTCCCCTGGAGCACAACCTCTTACAAACTTATTAATTGTCTGATTTATATCCTGCCACTGCTCACATTTAGGGAACCACTTTCACCTGTTTCATTACTCAATGAGAGTGCATGTGTTTTTCTCTCTTTCTCCCTCGTGTGCTGCTTATGCTCCCCCTCCCTGCACCCCTCAAATACCCTTTTCCTGTGCTGTGTTGCTTCCCACCTTTCCAGTTTGCCTGGAAAAGCACAGAAATTGGTTATTTGTGATGGGGCATAGCTGAAGCGTTGACATTATGGTTTATTTTTGCTTTGCCTCCTGCATTCCGAATACTGCATGAAAGCCAAGCTTTGGCACACAAAGGTTTTTATGCTGCGAGGGCAAGGGCCAACCACTGCAGTCACTCAGCCGTCATCTGAGACAGAAGGTGTTCTAATTCTTTCAATAAAAAACACAAATATATGTTAGGCTATTTATTCCCCATTCAGGTTGTGGATCAGGGGTCTGAGGATATCTTTGTGGTTCAAGGGTGTGCTAAGCATGGCATTTCCACTGGAGTCCCATACATCTTCTCCCTGGTCTGCTGCAGAGGACCAAATGTCGGAGTCCCATGAAAAGTAAATTAGGCCTTGGCAAACATTTCCTTTTACATTCTGACACTTCCATATTCTTTTTAAATTCTGTTCAGAGATTCCTGAGTGAAAAGTATTTGTAAAATAGACCAACCATATGTAAAGATTGAAAACATTGAATTTAATGTACAGTTTTGAGATAGCAGAAGATATGTGTTCGCTTCTCCTCCAGTATTTTGAAATGTTTTTTCTTTAAGTTTTTAAACAATACTTTACAGATAAACATTGGCAAAGCCAACAACTCGGTACTCATGTTATATTGGTGCAACCTATTGGCTTTGCCAATGCTTGTATTATTAAGCATCAAGCGTGAGCATAATGGCCCATACTATCCTATGACACCGCTATGTCCCAAGCGCAAAATTCCTACACCCACATAAGGTTAAAACAATCAGTTGTTTACATTTTTAAATTTGCACTTCTGTCTAAGTTCCTATTGCCATGCAATCTTTATCCTTCTAAGTGGAAGGTACCATGAACCTGGTACGTGAGCATCCTCTATGGTCTGTCCAATGAGCATGGCATTCCAATAGGTAATTCTTCAGCCTGTATGATTTGAATGGGTAGTCTTCATTTACCATGGATGGCAAGAGGCTTGGAATATTGCTTCATACTGAGTCATTGAAATGTTCGCAGTCAAATAAATTGCCACATGCCGTTACCTTTCTTGAGAGGTGCAATGCTGCTTGGCTCAGTTGTATAACTAATTTTCTTGCAGGAGGAGGTGTTTCCTAATTTCTACTCGTCACATTATTGTGTAGTGCTCTGAACTTGCTCTCCGGGTGACAGTCCAGCATTAGGACGTAGTCTTCTTGAAATCGTTTGGATCATCTCTTCATGCTCATTAGGTCATCTTGCGATTGTCAGCAGTGCAAAATGTTGTCGGAGTTTGTAATTTATTTGGAGCTCCACCCCAGGTGGGTTGGGAGTGTGCCAAATACACATCTAGCTATGAGCACTGAAATGTAAGTGTTGCTAAAGGATACAGGGCTTGTTTTTACACGTGTTGTTATATTCTCTAAGTACCCACCATATTTCCCATTCAGTGTTGCCCTTCAACAATTCAGCAGTCTACATGACCTTCTTTAGAGTCCACATGAAGCATTGCACCTTCTCATTGGCTTGGGCCACTGAGACATTGTTCTCCTGCGTATGATTCTGAAGAACCGAAGAAGGACTGTGAAGTCACATCCTTTAAATGGTGGGCCTTGGCTTGTGCAGATCTCACTTGGAATTCCCTGTGTCAACAGCATCTTATTACTTCATTTGTTTGATTGTTCTAGTCCCATAGATGTTATGATTAATATTTATAGGGCCAAGTGTGTTTCAGTGGCCACTTTTGGGGTGGGAATCTGGGGCATTTAATATATAAGACTTACAGGTAACTGAAAATAAATTTGTGAGAAGATTGCCATCTGTTCCCCCCCTGCACACCGTCATATATATGCCTCTCCGAGGTAGGGTTACTGTCCCTGGAGGACTATGAGAAATTGCCCCCCCTGTTGTTGTGGCTTTCCGTATGGTCCAAGCCAGAAATGATACTCAAGCGATCTGTGATTTTAGACTGCCTAAGGCATGAGAAAGTTTGTAACATACTGTGGCTGATATATATTATAGATCAATTTGCTGTAATAGGGAAACCCAAACTTTTTGAGAATCCAGAGCATATTAACCCTTATAGTAAAGTGTCTGTTGAACACAGCTATCTCGCCCTGGTAATAAAAAAATAGGAAGGTGGCAGAGTGTAGTAAGCAGAGAGTGGCTGCTTACCAACTGCTGTCAACTATGTTTCATATGGAACCTTACCTCTATCATGTCCCCACCTATTGTCATAGATTTCACCTGGCGAGATTTCGTTTTCATACAGCTCACTTTTTAGTATCTTATCTCAAGGTTCTGCACAGAGACTCGGATTTGGTACCCTGTCCGTGTGATTCCGTTTCTTTCCAGTCTATGCTCCATTTCTTGTTTTCCTGTAACCTTTACACAGTTCCAAGGAAATTGTTTCTAGTACCTTTACTGAAAACTCTTAACATTAGGAGATGGAACTGCGCTGCTGTACCTACAACTCCTGCAAACTGAATGTATTTGTTCAATGGTACATAAATATATTTCGGCTGCGGTCAGGCTAAGAAACAGGGTTGTTAAATAATGAATTTCAGAGTATGTTTTTGTTGAATTGATTTTAGCTTGCTACACTTGAAATTATGCATTTTGACATTTTAGTTTTTGCTCTGGTTACTATATATTATTATTGCTGTCTAATGCACAAAGATGTACTGTCAATGTGACTACAGGATTTAGGACTTGTGTTTACAGTCAATTAGCTGATTTGAACTGTATTTTGAGTCTGTAGTTCGAATATTGTATTATATTATGACTTTTTGTAATGATTTTTATGGATTCTTCAATGTATTTTAATTTGTTGATGTGCTTTTATGGTTTAAATAAGCTGAATAAAGTAATTTTGTTGGATTGATTGATTGCACTCCTTCCACTTCACGATTGAATCTTTTTGTTCTGTCCAACATTGAGGAAAGTCCTTTGACATGCATAATGGCACAACATAGCTTACATTCACTCGGTTTTATATTGTTGAACTCTTATGTAAGAGCAACCTTAATGATTCACTTCATAAATGAGATCAAGCATCATATTTATGAACCCATTTGTTCATTTATTTTAAAATCACAATCCATTTCAGCTTCTTTGAATTGTAGACATTGAATTTTACAGAAATACTTCCTACAAACATCTTCATTAATTCCCCAATGCATTTCGGGCCACATGGATGGTCCTTCCTCAGAGTCTGCTACACTACAGGCCTCCGCACTAATGTCAGACTGATCGCGGTGGAGGGTGTGGTATTGATTTTGTCTTCCAGTGATTAGGACAATGACCTGGAGTCATCCACTGTAAGGCATACATACCTTTCTTTGTAATAGACTAAAGCTGCTTCTTCTGTAGTGTCTAGTCATGCACGTCATGAGAGGTAGTCATCCGGGTTACCAGCCTCAGGTCTGTATGTTACATTGAACATGTACTCACATAGGTATATATAACAGATACGTCTCAAACCTATGTGGGGGCTTTAATGAGTACTCTTGAAATAGAGAGACTAGTGGTTTGTCATCATTGCAGATGAGTGATCAGTTGCTGAGGAGATCGTACTTGAAGTGGTAGCACTGCTAAAGGATTGCCCAAGACTCTTATTCAATTGGTGAATGCAGGAATCTGGGTTTCTTTTGCAGTAACCCCCCCACTTTTTGCCAGACTACTGATGCACTTTGACTTGATGTGCCCTGGGTCCCTGCCAATCAGGTTCCTTGTACCTTGTACCCCCAGTTGGCACCTCTCTGGCCACATGTCAGTCCCTTGCAAAAGGTACCATGGGTACCAAGAGCACTGTGGCCAGGGAAGGCCTCTAAGGGCTGCAGCACTTATTGTGCCACCCTTAGAGACCCTGTACCTTTAAACACACACACTGCCATTGCAGGCTGCATGTTTTGGTGCAGAACAAAGTGAAGAGTCGACATGGCACACATCCCTGTGTACCATGCCTACAACCCACTGTCCTGGCATAGGTCAGCCACCCCTCTAGCTGGGTGCACTATACCAGTGGTGAGGGTACAGGTGCATGAGCCCTGTACCTCTATAGTGTCTAGACTAATTCTAGACATTGTAAGTGCAGTAATGCCATTAAGAGTATATGGTCCTGGGAGTTTGTCATTACGAACTCCACAGCACCATAATGGCTTTACTGAAAACCGGGAAGTTTGGTATCAAACTTATCAGCACATTAAACCCACACTGGTGCCAGTGTGGGATTTAAAGAAAAATGCACTCAGAGGGCATCTTAAGATGCCCCCTGAAAAACAACCAGCCTCTGGTGGGTTCCCTGACTGGTACACACCAGTCTGCCACCACGAACCATGTTTCTGGACCCCTGGGGTGGGGCCTTTGCTCCCTGAGCCCAGAAACAAAGCCTTTCCTGGGCGGAGGTGGTCACACCTCCCCCAGGCCAGGAAGAGCCATCTGTGGCGGGGGAGCTTCAAGGGCCTTGCTACCTTTGTAACGCGACCCCCAGCCTCTCCTGCTATCAGGAGAAGGCCCCCTTCTTGTCTCCCCTCCTTTTCGGCGGGAAGACAGACAGGAAAAACTAGCACAGCCCAGAAGGTGTGCCCACCTCTGTCAACCGCACCCCTCAGGTGGGAGAGGGGAGGTGAAGCCCACTCTTCAGTGCCCGCCATCTTGCAGATGGCAGGCACTCTCCAATCAGGATTAGTGATTGTGCCCACTCCCCCACGTGGGGTGAGCACACCAAGGGTGTAGTCACCCTAAGGTCAGTAGCCCATTGGCTACTGACCTCGAGACCCCTAAAACGCCCCATAATACAGTATTTAGGGGGCAGCCCTGAACCAAGAGGACAGATTCCCCCAACCTAAGAAGAAGAAGGACTAAAGAAGATGCCCAGCAGAGGAGACTGTAGAGAAGAACTGACTTGGCCCCAGCCCTACCGGCCGGTCTGCAGTTTCCAGAGATCCTGCGCCAAAAGTTGCCTTGTCCTGCAGTCAGCAACCTGCAGAACCCCAGGGAGGACTGACTGCCTTCAACAAATACCGGATCTCCTGTGAATAGCAGCTCTGTTCAAAAGAAACTGCCAAGAAAGACTTCGAGCCTGCTGAGGACAAAGAAACCCGATGCCTGGAACCACCACTGCACCCGATGCCTACGGCCCGAGTCCGAGTGGCCCACCTGTCCCAGCGAGGTCCCCCAGCACTCCAGAGTCTGAGTCCACCTTGGGTTGACCCCTCCAGGACTCCCCGACATCACCTGCAGCCTCTGCACGGAGACCCCCCAACCGCAAGTGGCCCGGTAAGGTGAAATCCAACCTCAAAAGACACCCCTGCATCTAGCTGCCCTGCACCCTGGAGAAGAGAGCCCGAGGTGCACCTACGTCACCGAGCCCTCCAACTTACCTGCCCAGCTGTGGGTTTCTCCCGGAAGTCTTCCTGAACTGAGCCTGCAGCCATAATCTAAAACCGGCAACTCCCGTTGAAAACAACAGGGCACCTGATGCCAAAAAAGCACCCTGCACCCAGCCGCCCCTGCGCCGCCCCTGCGCCGCTGTGGGTGCACTTTGTGTGCTAACTCGGATCCCCCTTTGCCCTGAGCTTAACACCAGGAGCTTTGCTCCCACAACCTTGTGGCCTGCTCATGAGCAGCCACCAACCGGAGGACCCCTACCCCCATTGGATAACATTGGGCCTCAGCACTCTGCACCCGGCCGCCCTAGTGCCGCTGAGGGTGATCTGAGAGTGCATCCTAGACCCGGGGGGAACCCTGGTTCTAACCCCAGAATACCAACTCCCACAAATAAGTACTTACCTGCAAACCGTTAACTTAATTTCCTTCCATAGGTTTGTATTGCCTGTTTTTCCTTGAAAATTCTAAGTGTGGAGTTGGTTTGTATGGAACATTTAAAAACGGTATATGTACAAAAAGTGAATTACTTACCTTTTGTCTAGGAGATGTCTCGGTGTGATACCTAGGCATATCACACCGATTAGCAAAAGTAATCTAAAAAGTAACTAAAAAAGTAATTCTGAACTGTTGATTTACCTGTAATTCAACCAAATACATATGAACCTGCATTTAACTGTTAAAACACTGCATAAGATTTTGCAAAGCATTTTTTTCACTTACCTGCACCAGGCTTGGCTTGGTTCTAGAAATAAAAAAACTAAATAATATTTTTGATACAAACAAATTGGTCTGAGTTCAGTCTTTGAGTGTGTGACATCATTTGCTGATTGAGTGTGTACAACAAATGCTTAACACTACCCCCTGATAAAGCCTTACTGCTCGCCCACACTACCACAAATAGAGAGTAAGGTGCTATCTACTTTTACCTCTGCCTACCTTTGGGGTTCCACTGGACTCTGTGCACACTATACCTCATTTTGGTATGGTATATACAGAGCCAGCTTCCTACAGTAAATACTTCTGTTCTCTGGTCTGGCTCATGTAGGTACTAGACGCCAGTTCTTCTTTGGTTTGTTATTGGAAGACAACAGCCCCTGGCCATTCATGAATATCATCTAAGATAATCTAAGTAGATTTCTGGGGCCCATTGTTTTAATTGTTGGTTTTACTGACAATGCCTCCTTTGTCTTCTAAAACGAAAGTGCTTGCTCTTCATTCAGACGGGTCTTCATTTGAGGTTTCTGTCTGGCTCTGCTAGAGAAGTCAGGTTATGAATGAAACATTAACAGTATGCATCTATGACCAAAAACACCTCTGACTTCAGAGATTTATTGTGGGTGTGTTGTGGGTTTTTTGTTGTGAACTTTCTTGCTGGCTGGGGCAACATATTTGTCCAAGAAGCTGAATCCAAAAACCTCAATGGTGGGCTTGAGGAAGTGCTCTGTTAGTCCTGTTTGGACTATTCCTATTGAAGCAGGACCAAGACTGATTTGCATATGGTTGCACACAATTGGATTGGGAGGAGCACAGTGGGCAAAAAAGATGGACTGGAATGCATCACCACTTATTCCATTACCTGAGACTTATGTGGGTATTCCTTATATAACCTTTTGTCGTTTTCATGTGATGCGCAAAGTTTGATGGGGATGCCTAAAACTAGGTCCCATGCTGACTGTGTTATAGGATCCAAACTGCACCTCACTGATAAGGTTCAACAAAGTAGAAACTGGTCTGGATGGCTTGTGTTTTCTTTTCAGAGGGAACACAACCTGGCAGTTTGGGTTGAGCTGCTCCTGTCGAAGCCGGGCCAATGCTTATCTGAATATGGTTGCTCTCTGTCCGGATAGCAGAGTGGGCCAGAAAATGATGGACTGGAATGAAGCCTGAGCCACTTCAAGTAGCCCAGACTTTTGCAAGCATTTCATTCATCACCATTTGTTGTTTTAATGTGACTTTAAAAAGTCAAATTTGATCTGGTATAATATCAGCTCACAGCTCTTGGCTAGGTGTGCTGATGCTCTGTTGGGATGGCATGTGCCAGAATGTCACTGATGACATTTATAACACTGTGCAGTGTAGACAGCCCTTCCTGTTTGTAGATCTCAAAAGCTTCTGTAGCATTTGAAATTCCAAAGATGAGTTGCCTGTAGGACCGGAACTCTGTTAATGTGATAACGTACTGTGATGAGTTGTCTAATATAAGCTGGTGGTGCCCTGCTTTAAAGCGGCCAATCACCAACAACGTTCTTTTGTTCACTCATGTCTGCATGGGGTTTGAGATGTATTGTGACATCATTCACTGGCAGGCCACTTTAAGACTGATCTTGGAGAACCACTTACATCCAGTCACTTTGGCTACCAGATCTTGCACTTTGGGGTGATGTCACTCCTTTTTGAATGCCTTGTTTAACATGCACATGAATGGAAGAATAGAGAGACATTTCAACTGTGACAGAAGAGTGTGTGGAGAAGCACATCTAGAAGCATATAGCTGTATCCAAGAGAGGATATTTACCCACAGGCCCTGCTGCTTCAGTTTGTTGTTTCCATGGCAACAAAAAGTAAAAAACAAAAGGGGGTGCCCTTGACAGGTTGCATGATTTCTTATGGCGAACATTTGCGGACAACTGTATTTCTGTCTGTACCTATCATCGTCCCTGTCCTATGTTGTTTATGCGCAGGAAGCCTGGTGCCGAGGTCCACCTGGGTTCACTCTGTTTTATTAGGATTCAATTTAAGACAGTTCAAATCCATCCATTTTGCCACCGAGGTCATGCAGTTCCTAAACCTGGAAGGATCCCTCTAGTCAGCTGAAGATAAAGACAAGATCAATTGTGTGTCATCTGCATATGATACAAGCATCAGCCCATAGGTCTCAACAATGTCTGCTAAAGGGCAGACATAGATGTTAGAAAGAGTAGGGCTCAAGGCAGATCCTTGAGGCACCCCAAGCGCAAGGCGATAGTTTGTGGAGGAAAACGGGGGAGATACCACCAGCAAGGAGTGCCATTTCAAAAAAGACCTGAACCAAGTTAATGCATTTTCACAGATCTCATAGTCACTCAATCATTTTATCAGTTCTTTATGGGAGACCATATCAAACGGTGTACTCAAGTCCAGCAGGATAAGTGCCGCTGGTCCTCCTTTGTCTACAATAGCGCTGAGCTCTTCTGTGACCAGGAGCAGTGCTAACTCCGTATACTATGTGTGGGCTGAAATACAGTTTGAGACGGATGGAGTAAATGATGTTCTTCCAAATATATTGCCAGTTGACTATTAATAAATTTCTACGGCACTTTGGCCAGAATAGGGAGAAGTGAAATTGGTCGATAGTTCTCTGGCAGCCTATGTGATGTCTTTTTTTCATAATCGTAGGAAAAGGACGCCTTTCCAGCCGTGTAGAACCATAGCAGTGGAGCTGGGGAGGTTCAGAGGTTTCAGGAAAATGGGAAAAAGAACCGGGCCTGCCTTGTTTAATATGCCTACCATTGCTGGGTTGGATGGTGGCCCAGATTTTAATCTAGTAAACAGGTTTTCAAGGTATTAAGTATCCATTAAATTAAAAGCTGATATTCAAGGCCTCAAGTGGGGTTCTTGCCACAATTGTTCATATTGATCGGAAACTAAACTAGGATCCTCTCCGGAAAAATAGGCACAAATATCTGTCACTTCTTTTTACAATATACTCTGCTAACATGTTGCATTTATCATCTGAGGCATCAAGAACTGGAGTTTTGTCAGCTGAATTCAGCAGCGACTGCACAATAGAAAGAATCTCCTTGGCTGAATTCAGACCACCCTCGATCTCACCAGCATATAAGCTAATGGGCGACCTTTTGACCATCTTATGCCAATTTTTAATAGTTGCTGAGTACGGCTTCTTAGCTGTTGATCATAGGATTTACGCCAAGCGATTTTTAGAATTCTGTATCTCTTTTTTAATTTTACTAGGTTCTTATCGAACCAAGGGGCAGGTGGTTTCTTTTTCGGGTTAACTACTATTTCTGGGACTAGGGTGTTTAATACGGCTGGGATCCAAGTGTTAACTGTTGCCACAGAGTTTCCATATTACTGTCCAACATGGGTATTTCAACCTTTAGCAGATTACAAAAATCTCCTTCACCTAGCTTATGCCAATGTCTAGTGAGTCGTGGTCTGGGATTCCTCGGGCGGTGCGTGCTTCAACAGCACAGTCATAGCGACCACACAACGGTCAGTCCAAGTCAGGAGGCTGGGATATTATTGTCCCGCGAGGCTAGGTTGGAAAAAAATGGATCAAAGCTATGTCCTGCCGAATGGGTAGGTGCTGTGACTAACTGGAGCAACTGGAGAGCTTTGAGATCTTTCATCAAATTTAGGGATGTGACCTTCTGTATCAAAATCGAGATTCTCAATGCAGATATGGTGCCTCTGGTTCCAAGGGTCACAGCAATCTACTCTGCAGCAGCCTCACTCTCTGCTGTCTGTATCTATGGACCGTCAGCCATGAAAAGCTCAGCCTGGGTGGAGTTCGTGGAGTTCCGCTCCGCGAGGTGACCCAAAAACTCGGCTGCGCTACGCGGAGCTCTGCAAGCGGCGGAGTGTGCTTGGTCATGCCTATTCACGTTGATTTTCAGTGCCAGGTGTTTGTCCTGTGCTTGAAAATCAACGCGAATGGCACCATGTGCAGCGCAAGAGGGTGCTGCTTATTTTCTGCAGCTTGAGTAGATTTTCTACTCGAGCTGCAACTTTCTCAACGCAAACAGAAGCTTTCTCAACGTGAGCGGTCTCGACCTCCTGTTATCGCCCGCATTGAGAAATCTGACCGTCCGCATTGAGAAATCTCGTCAGCAGGTGAATTTTTCTCATGCTTGCCAACTTGACGTTGGGGAGCGCGAGTGAGGAAGAAACTCCACTCTGCTGGTTTTTCGGAACTCCGCGTGCTCAGCGGAGCGCGGAAAACTCCGCGAACGTAGTGGAGTTCACCGCCCGGGCTTAGAGAAAGCCCAAGAATACTGTTGTCTACATGTTTTCCTGGAAGCTCCACCCCCAGTGTCCAGTACAAGCTTCAGAGGTTTGCACCGTTCATCTTTACTGACCCTTTCCCATGAGCGCCACAGTCCTCATGACATGCTGTATTCTATGGCCACAACTATCCCAAACGTACCATGTGAGAACTCTCACAACCAACACGCTCCAACACGAGCAGGTTTTTGATGCAGTCACTCTCCCACACAAGCATACATGTTTGTTTGTTGCTTGAGCCGTCTGCAACACCTGGAGCGGGAAGTTGGTCAAAGAGTTCCCACTTCATCCGCACTGTGGCGGTCTGATTTACAGCACAGAATGTCCTGCTGATGTCAAGCAGGACATCCTGCAGTTGGGAAACAGTTGACTAACACCATATCATGGTATGGGTGAGCACAGCGCAGGTGGCGGGTCAGGGGGCAGCAGAGCCAGCCAGCCTTTGCTCAGATAGCACTCTGTGAGGCAACACATTTGCCCCCTTCATTGCTGCTGGTAAGTCACATGAGGCAAATGGGGGCCCTTTTCGTGTTCATAGATCAGTCCTTGCATGATTACATGTGAGCTGTGACTGGCCTCTGAACACAGTCATCGCTGCCCCTCCCCCAACCAGTGCTTAATTTGTAAAACACTAAGTGCCAGGGCCCTTCTCGGAAGGTCACTGCTGCCTACACCACACATTGCCCCTGTCAGCACTGCCAGTGACAGTACCAACATAACATCTAACCATCATACTTTTACAAGTGTTACAGTTCAGACTATTTTAGGCTAAACAAAGCTATAATAATGGTGTGAGAGGCTGGTATTATCCATTTCCAATTCGATTTGCCTGCATAAACATGGTTGTTGTGCTCATCTCAAAATTAAACAGACAGCGCCACCATGTGGTGAACTGTCACTAGAGCCGGTGCTGACAAATAAGTGCTGGTGCCGAGTACCAGAAACCACCGGCTCTAATTAAGCACTGTCCCCAACTCACCTGATTCACTCACAGCTTAGCTCTTTCACGCTTGTGCCAAGTTATTGGTGAGCTGGGGATAAAGGGGTGGAGAGGGGCAGTGGGGGAAGGAATGGAGTGCGTAAGATGTTAAACCAGGGCACCTGCGGCATGTAGTAAAAAATATTAGAAACGGTTCAAGCTGAATCACTGGAGTCAGGTCAAAAGGAGACTGCTACATGCATGACCTTTATTCAGAGAACTATATGCATCCCTCTGAAGGTCACCTCCCTGGGGCATGGACCCTCCTTAGCCGGCCCTAGATGCAGGACCATGGGCATGGTCTGGATCTCCAGGGGCAGCGGCTCCGTTATGGAATAAACTGCCAGTCTCAGTAAGATATCAAATTGACCTGTTTAAGTTTAGGAAAGCCCTTAAAATTTGGCTCTTCCCCCATTCATTTGGGTTAAATCTCTGGGTTTTTTCTGACTATAATATCCTCTCCCATTTCCTTTGCCTCTACTGATAAGTCCAGCTAGCGCCAGGATACCATTCTGGTCACAGTGCGCTCTATAAATAACCAAATACAATACAATACAATACACTGTGTGGATCTTGGAAAAGGACCTTGCTGGGGAGCAAGGGGCTGATACAGTAGGACAGTGCAAGCAGGGGTGTGACAGACATCCCATCAGCCCCACGGTGTGGAGGCCTCCAGTCTTCTATACATAAAAAGGGAGCTGCTCAGCTTTGCAGCTCGAGGGTATGGGTATTGCGTGGTCCCCCTCCCCATCTCTTGCGGGGGGTGCCCTTTGGTTTTCTTACGCCACTGAGTGCTGGGGTTCAGGGATGGGCCAGTGAACGTGCCAGGTGTGGGGGCTGTCATCGGAAATCTACAATTCTTATCTATTTTCCAATTGTATGTATTTTGGATTTCTTTTTCCATACAAGATCCACAATGCTAAACCAGGTGGTGGGCACCTTTTGATGAAAATCACCATATTTTCATCATACCATTGTGTACATTTGGTAATTACCAGTTGGTAATTCACTAAAATAGAAACTCACCTCTCTTTGGTCGTTCAGCTGATGTTCTACATTTTGGATATTCACCAACATAAGTGAGGGGGCATTTTACCAAACCCGATAGACTTCCCAGTGACCAATAAGATATGGCAGTCCATGAGCGAGTGAAACAGTGACAGGCAAATGGAAGGGAGCGGAGGTTAGAGGGAGAGCACACAGATCAGGATCAGCCTCCTACTTCTTTACCCCCTTCCCCAAATTTCTGGCTCTCACTGTTCCAACTACTCCTTTATCCTACAAGTATTTCACCCAGGGCCGGCCCTAAATTGGATTGACTGGGACAGCACCCTGGGTGGAAAGAAAATGTGGTGTTTGTAGTGGGGGTGGGGGGTTGTTGGGGTGTGATGGTAGGAGGTGTGAGAAAGATGGGAGGAGGGCAGGGGGTTGATAGTGATGGAGCAAGGACTCACAAATGAGACTTGCTCGGATGCAATCCTCTTAAAAGTATTAATGTACTAAATTGTATTGTTTATACTAAATATCGCACACACGAATACAATTAGCAAGGAAGCTTGCTTATGTGTTTTTACTAACAAGTAACGCTTGTCTATTCTAAAATGGCCGCTTTTGCGCGGGAACTTTACTGCGCATGTCTCAACCATATCACATGGTGTGACGTCTTTCTTTGCTTGGTGGGAAAATTCTTGCTTCTGCGCAGTGTGTTTTAAAATGGCTGCTATATGTTCTCACATGCTACAGCTTGCTCTTATGTTTTGTTTAAACTGTAATATTCTAACGCTATTAATGCGGGGATAAGTTTATAAGTAAATGGGAATAGAATAGACAGAGTGGGTATACAGTGAAACATTTTATTTGTGATTCTAATATCTTCTTCTTTGACTTTATTAGTTCGTAAATGTTGGGCCTGGGGTTGGTGAACTGAAAACTCGAATGACGTGGGTTCTGCGCATGCTCCTTGAAAGATTGCCCAGAGCGGAAAGGATGAAGTCAACCTGGACGTCGTCCAAGGCCATGACCTGATGGCCAATATTGTCATATTCATGAATGTCCTTAAAATTGTAACATTGTACATGAAAAAGGCACAAACTTTGTCATGAGACGGGTGGGAAATAAAGCAAATGTATTAATTTAAGGGGCGGTATTTTAAAACAAAGAGCTTTAAGAAAAAGCATTAAAAGAATATGGTGTGAGGATCAACCCCCTGTCCCTGTCCAATCAGAAGTAGTGGCCCCATAAGTTCTGCAACATTTAGGGGAGGTACATGGGCGTAGAAGGGTATAATAGATATAGAATTAGCTAATTAGTAGGCAGATGCTGCTCAGCATTAGGAAGACCAGACATACGAGCTGATCGATTGCAGACTGAACCGCTGTCCAGAGAGGTCCTGAGGTGGGGGCGGCGGAATCCATTAGAAGGAATAAATGGGAGAATCAAGGAGAAGTGAAGTACCAGAGAGGGGAACGACGCAGGCGTCGTGGGTAGAGAGGTCACTGGTCCTGTCCTGATCCAGGAGGAGTCTTTGCTCATCATCCTTCCAGGCTCCTATCTTTCCAACTCCTTGGCCAAGGGTTTGGTTCTCGCACTTTAGGTAAATATATGCAACCTTTAGTTGCGCTGCTGTCTCTATCTTCTCATTTCCTAAGGGACCGTCATTAAATTAATAATTCATTGTTATGCTTCCTCCTTGAGATTTGATTCAAGTACTATGTGGCTTTGTATTTTTTTTACTCTGCTAAATCTTTAGATAAACATTTTAAAACTTCTTGACTTTGTGATTATTTTAGAAATTATGAATTGTATGGAATGTCACTCATTTTAAACTTCCCAATTATCAAAGGGTTCATCGGTAAGTCATTACTCTTCACTCAGAAGGTAATTGGTAGCAGGGATTTTGATAAAGAGTAACAACTGACCCACCAGCGGAAATTGCTAGCGTAGTATGAATGTATGGGCCCAAGTGAGTATTTTGGTATGAATGCTTATTGCTAGTAACCCGCTGGATCAGTTTTCTGGTAAGCAGAGGACGGTTATGGTTGTACTTTGTTAATTGGGTAATGAGAATTTAATTTTATGAACTAACATCCGCTTTTTGTTTAAAGTTTGCTTTATGTTGTCCAGAATCCCCGGGGAAAGAATAGCGGTTGGTAAGTGGAAGCCATACTGCAGTGAGGTTATCTGTCAGGCAGAAATAGTACTGAAAAGTTAAGTAGGGCTATCAGTACTTGTTAGGGACTCTATGTATGTGAGTAATAGTAAGGGAATATGCTAGTGAAAGTTTGATGTTATATCACCTAGAAAGGGTAACATTGAAGGAGTAACAGGGATTTCTAAAGCTTGCGTGAAGAGTAGACGGAAGTGTTTTACTCGTAGTGTATGATTAGTAAACGGAAGAGTTTTACTAAGAAATGAGAGAATCTATCTTTTCAAATTAGCGAAACTGACACGATAGCGAATGTTTTATGTTGTTACTGAATTTTAATAAGAAGTGTAGAAGAAATTAAAGTTTTGCGTAAGATTTTGTAAAGGGAGGGTCAGCTGCCGGAGAGGAAGCTGACGTCACAAAACGCCGCGCTGGGATTGGCTGAAACCGCGGGCGTAGAAGGACTCTTGTAAAGGAGGGGTCAGTAGTCAGGAGCAATACTGACATCACAAGTGCCGCGCTGGGATTGGTTGAAACAGCGAAGGACAGAAAAGCGCAGATTGTAAAGGAGGGGTCGTCAGAAAAGACGTCACTGAAAGGCCGCTTGGATTGGCTCAGAATAAGAAGTTAGATGGAATCTGATTGGTAGTTACCACAGAAAGGCGAAATTTTAGTGGATAGTGGAAATTGTATGTTTAAAAGCGATCCGACTTTAATAGGAACACGTCCGGATAGGAGATTCCTAGGTTTTGCAGAATATAATTTTATACATCGAGATTTACCCAGAATGTACGGAGAAAAGAGGAAAAATGTCACTTCTACAAAAGGTTAAGAATTATTTTAAAAAGGACAAAATAATCAAAGACTAGGGAAGGAATTATCATTCCACCAGCCAAAACGCCCGCGTCATTCATGATGATGGAGAGAGGTTATCATAATTGTGTATGGATAGAAAATTGGATGGAATATACCAAAAGTGATGGAATATTAGCATTTCCTGATAATGGTACTTTCAATGGGAGAATTCTTCAAAATTTGAGATTAAGAATGAATGACTTAGAACCCAGACCTAGACTAACTCAATACAAAGCCTTAGAAGAGTGGGAAACCGAGGCATTTGAACGTGACCGATCCAGAAGTAATAGGGGTTATCGGGGATTTTTCCCAGATACCAAAACGAGTCAAGGGACAGTCAGATGAAACAGTGGAGAAGAGCAATGCTTACAGAGGGACTGTATCCCATATTACTGGCAGAAGAATCGTCAGGGAGTAAATGCACAGAAAAGACCAAACATTTGAATAGATTCGGAGATTCCGAAGATGAATTTATGGAAGATATATTAAAGAATCCACCACCATATCAAGAAGGGACAAGTGGATGCACCCCAAGTGCACCATTGTTAAGAACACCCTTGGTACCTGAAATATTACATGATTCACCAGGTAGTAGAGTGCTTCACGATAAAGAAAAGGAAGCGATAGATAGAAACAGAGTAGAATTAATTCAAAAACTAACGCAATTAAGTGTTCACCCTGATTCATTGACCATACCTGTAACAATTGGTCAAGTGGTTCCTTTATATGGTGTCAAGACAAATTATCCTAAACCTCTAGTTGTACCTACACCTGTGAATGTTCCTAAACCCGAAGCAGTAGTAATGGTTGAGGATCACTTTAGTGATTGCGAGTCTATGATTTCATTAATGGACTTGCCCATTCGAGATTCTGTAAATAATACTCCCAGAAGAGTAACCCTGGTTGCTCCAAAGATGTAAACATAATCACTTCATCAGGAACTAAAAGTGCCACAGTAGTTACACCTGAAGATTTAGAAAGGTGGGCACAAGGATCAGACAAACAGAATTCATCCCCAAAGATCATGGACATTTATAAATTAAAAGTTGAATTAGAAGAAATGATAGCAGGAAATGTAGGAGTAGATCGCCTAAATACTTACAATGAAGAAGAATTATTGTTCGTATGCAGAAGCATCACAAGAAATGCAAAAATATTTCATGAGAAATTATCAGATTTAGCTCAACAGATGGGAATTGAAATAGGGAAGTCAAAAGTATTGCAAAAACCCTATAGAGCAGATTTTTCAGACAAAGATTTAGAGAATATGAATGCCTCAGGAAGGAAATTACAAGTAAAAGAATTAATGACAGTTTTGCAGAAATGGGGAGAGTTAGATAAATGGAAAGCTAGATGGACAAAGAAAAAGGAAGAGGCACGATACAATAGAATAACTTCTGAATATTTGATGAAGGAAACAGGGAAGGGAGATCAAATGTACCCAATGCGAGAAGTTCCAGGAGGGGGATATGTACATGTCCCATGGAGCAGACAGGATATTTTGTCATTTACGAATGATTTCCCAAAATTGAGAGAAAAGCCAATTGAATGGTACAAGCAGGTTGAGAGGTTTGTGAAGGTGTCAAAGGTGTTGTTGAAAGACTTGGATGGTTTGTTTGACATAGTGGTACCTGCAGATTTGTGGACAGATTGCAAAATCACAATTGATTGGCCTAGTGAGGAGTATCCTAGAGATCCAAAGACAGGTGCCCCGTCAAATGATGTAATGAAAAAGTATCAGCAGGTGATAACTTACCTGAAAGGGAAAATACCACCAAAAGAAACAGACTGGGTGAAAATAGACAGAACTACCCAGGAAGCCAGTGAATCGGTACATGCCTATTATGAGCGTTTATTGCAGGTATTTAAGCAGTATAGTGGATTTGAGGACATTGGAGATAAAAACATGAGTCAGTTTGTTTACCGATTTGTTTACGGTCTAAAGCCAGAGATTTGTCAGATGATTAAGCAGCACATGTTGTGCTGGCAGGGGAAGCCCATCGACGAAATTTTGAAATATGCGAAATATTGTGGAGATGACATTGAGGATAGACACAAGAAATTGCAAGAGAAGGTGATGTGGGCTCAGGTGAAAATGGCTGAACGACAGGGAATTAATTTGGATAATCCAAATGATAATCAAGGAAAAGATTCTGGAACGAATGGTGACACTGGGAACGGAGGAAAAGTGAGAGGACGAATGAGCAGGGAAGAGGCTAAAAAGAAGTTTCCTTGTCATAGATGCGGAAAATTAGGGCATTGGAAGGATGAATGTAAAAAGATTCGGAATAATAATGGCCCAAATCAAAATTTAAATTCACAGACGCAGAATGACTCACAGCAGGGTGTAAATCCTCAGAGTCAGTTGCCACCTGCACCTATACAGGGTAATGTAAGCAGAGCAAAGCACGGTACAGACGTCGGATATCAAGGAGGAAGTGGTAAGAATGATTATGTAACTTCACAATTTCTTTTACAGGACGATTTCTGTCTCTCCAGTTCATGACGGTGCCTGGGAGAGGGGAAGAAGGAGTGCGTACTTGGTGCATCCTTACCGGTAGATCAGTCAGGTCCATATGTTGAAGGGAATGTGAAAGGTAATGATATTACTTTCCTTTTGGACACTGGTGCTACTAGGTCTACTGTGAGAACAGCAGACATCCCAGACCTTCCTCTCTCTGGAGAAGCTATCCAAGTTGTGGGAGTGGCTAATCAGAAGATTAGAACACCTCTTACCGAACCAATGGAAGTAAAAATTGGAAACTTTAGAGAAATGCATCAATTTGTAGTGTGTGATTCCAGTCCAGTAAATTTATTGGGCAGGGATTTGCTGTGCAAAATGAATTGTACAATTTTCTGCACACCGGATGGTGTGGCAATTCAGACCCCAGATGAAGACCATGTATATAAGTTTATGATTGCAAAGCAAGGTACAGAAGTAGATGAGATGTTTTCTTTGATAACAAAAGGCGAATTACCAGAAGAATGAAAAACTACAGTGAATTCCATGGTATGGGATTTCACGGGAAAGGAAGTAGGACTTATGGCCAAAATAGACCCAGTGAAGATTACTGTAAAAGAAGGTGCGATTTTCCCAAACACCCGACAGTACAAAATGAGTGCAGAGGTAAAAGCAGGAGTCATTGAAGAAATTGACAGAATGGTAAAACAAGACATATTAAAGGAAGTAATGAGTAGCCCTTGTAACTCACCAATCATGGGTCTAAAGAAACCTAGTGGAAAATATAGGATCGTTCAGGATTTACGCAAAATAAATAAGATTGTGGAACCTTGTTGTCCTATAGTGCCAAATCCTGCAGTGATCCTATACCAGATTCCTTGGAGTGCAGGATGGTTTACTGTGATCGATTTATGCCAAGCATTCTTTTCCATACCATTGCATCCAGATAGCCAGTATCTATTTTCATTTAAATTTGAGAACAAGGTCTATGTATGGAATCGTGTCCCTCAGGGGTACACAGAAAGTCCTTCCATCTTCAATCAGATATTGAAAAAGTGCCTAGAGAAACTAGTAATGCCAGGAAGTTCAGTCTTAGTGCAGTATATAGACGACTTGCTAGTGGCATCTAACACCAGAGAGGACTGTGTTGTTGACTCCATAGCACTATTAAATCATTTAGCTGAAGAAGGGCATAAAGTTTCACCTGAAAAATTGCAGTTCTGTACTACAGCAGTAAAATACCTAGGACACCAGATTGAGAGGGGCAAAAGAAGAATAACTGAGGAAAGAATAAAATTAATAAAGAAAATGCAGATGCCTGTCTCTCAACGGGAAGTAAGAATGTTCCTTGGAATAGTAGGGTATTGTCGACAATGGATATTAGGATTTTCCCTATTAGCAAAGCCATTGATTCAGATGACGAAAAAGAAGGCGAAAGACCCAGTTGAGTGGGATCACAAGAGTGCAAGAGCTTTCGTAAAATTAAGAAATGCGTTATGTGCAGCCCCTGCCCTAGGCATGCCTGATTATAAGAAAGAATTTGCATTATTTTGCCATGAAAGAGAAAATTGTGCACTTTCAGTCCTAACCCAAAGACATGGTTTACCAGACGTCCTATAGCATATTTTTCTGCTACATTGGACCCAGTGGCAGCTGCGTTGCATGGTTGCTTAAAAGCAGTAGCTGCTACTTGTTTGAGCATTGAACAAAGTGAGTCAATTGTAATGGGACACCCTGTAAAAGTGTTCGTCCCACATGCGGTTGTAATTTTGCTGACAAGAACACGAACTCAGCATCTTACCCCTAGTCGGCTGACTAAGTACGAAAGAATAATATTGGGTGCTGAAAATGTGAGCATTGTGAGGTGCACAATAGTAAATCCAGCTACCTTACTACCAGACCCATACCATGAGGAAGTCAAAGATGATGAAGAAGAACATGACTGTTTACAGGTCACAGAATTATGTACGAAACCACGTCCTGACATACAGGAACTGCCCCTCAGAAAGCCAGATAGGGAGCTGTTTGTTGATGGTTCATGCCAAAGGCATGAAGATGGTAAACTAACTGCTGCCTATGCAGTGTGCGAATTAACTGGAATAGTCGAAGCATCCTATTTACCAGGGGTAAAATTGGCACAAATAGCTGAATTGATTGCTTTAATAAAAGCCTGCAAAATTGGGAGGAATCAAAAGGTAACTATATTCACTGATAGCCAATATGGTTACAGGGTTGTGCATGATTTTGGCCAATTATGGATGCAGAGGGATTTCATGACTTCTTCAGGATCCCCCATTAAAAATGGACAGTTACGTAAAAGAACTACTGGAAGCAATACAATCACCAAAAGAATTGGCTGTGGTGAAATGTGCCGCACATCAGTCAGGAGATGACTGGGTGGTAGTCGGCAATAGATACGCAGATCTGGTGGCTCAACATTGTGCCAAAAACAGATTAGCAGTAAACAAAAGGGTGGAAAGAATGGGAATCAGCTGCCAACTTATGCTGTTTGCACCTCCCGAAACATGGAATGATGTAAAAATATTGCAAGATGATGCTGATGAGAGCGAAAAGAGTATATGGATTAAAACAGGATGTACTCAAAAAGCAGAAGATGATGTATGGATTTGTGCTGACGGCAGACCAGTCATGCCTGATTGTCTGCTTTCACAAATGGCTAGGATGTATCATGGAGACACACATGTAGGGAGAGATGCAATGATCAGGCTCTTTAGACAAAATTGGTTCAATCCAAAGTTTAGGGCAGTTGCAGAGAGTCTTTGCCAGAGATGTCTAACTTGCCAAATGCATAACCCAGGAAGAAAAATAATTGGGTTTGGGAAAATTGGAAAGGCAGAGGGTCCATTCATGAGACTGCAACTTGATTTCATTCAGTTACCACCATGTAGAGGGCTGAAATATGTACTAGTCATAGTATGTCTATTTTCCAAGTGGGTGGAGGCATACCCTACCAGAAGGAATGATAGTCTTACAGTTGCAAAGCTATTACTACGCGAATTAGTACCTAGATTTGGTTTTCCAGTAACTTTGGAATCAGATAGAGGAAAACACTTTAACAGTGAAGTGGTTCAAATACTCTGTGAAGCATTCCATATTGAACAAAAGTTACACTGTGCATATCGTCCAGAAGCTTCTGGAGTGGTGGAACAATTGAATGGCACGATAAAATCCAGACTGGGAAAAATGTGTGCTTCAACATCATTAGATTGGCCAGATGCATTGCCTCTTGTCTTAATGGGACTCCGAAGCATTCCTGATAGAAACACCGGATTGAGTCCACACAAGATAATAATGGGAAGAGCAATGAGACAAGCACATGTTCCCACGAATAAACTGCTGAATATATCTGATGATATGGTTCTGGATTATTGCAAAGGACTGGCTGACTTAGTGCGTTCTGTCTCTCATCAGGTTGGAGAAGACGCAGTTTCCAGACAGCCTGAACAAGAACATGATCTGAGTCCCGGAGACTGGGTGGTAGTGAAGAATCACATCAGAAAAACGTGTCTGTCACCCAGGTGGGGCGAACCATGTCAAGTCATACTGATTACGAACACAGCAGTGAAGTGTGCAGGATTTCCTAATTGGATTCATGTAAGCCACACCAAAAGAGTACCAGACCCTGAAGAAGAAAATACTCAGACAACATCGATAACTGAGGAAGCTGAAGGTTGCCCAGCTGAAGAATCTCAGGTGCGAGATTCAGAGGAAGCTGACGAAGAACAACCGAGCACAGGTCAGGACTGGGTACCAGTGGTGGAAATACCTGAGATCTACTACAGAACAAGAAGTCAAGTAAATCTAGAAGAAATTGAAGAAGATCAGATAGGTGAAGAAGAAGCAGCTCAGAAAGAAGAAGAAGAACAAACTCAAGAACCTGAGCAGGAACAGATAGGGAGAGGAAACTGGACTCAAATTAAAGAAGAACGATCAGACTTTGAGCAGGGTCAGACAGGTTTAGAAGAATCCGGTCAGGCTGCAGAAGTTCAAAGTACAATAAGCCCTGATCAGAACCAATTAGATCAAGAAAAATACACAGAAGAAGAAAATCTTGAGAATTTCGAAAATAAAATCGTAAATCAAGAACAAGATTAGTTACAAGAGATCCACAGTGAAATAGAAAAAGAAATAACAGTAAGACCTGAAAAGGAACAAGGAGAAGAAACTGAAATAAAAGAAAACAAAAGTGTGCCACAACTAGAAAACAAAAGAATTTCTGAAGAAGGAAATAAAGAGACAGTACAAACAGAGAAAACAAGAAAAGGTGATCATTGGCCTAGCGTCATCAAAAGAGTAAAATACCACATAACAACCAGAAGTGAAGATCCAGAGCAAGTGAACGAAGTAACAAGCCAAACGGGACAAGAAAACAAAAGTGGAAAACGAAGAAGTAAAAGACTGAGACTTGTAAATAACAAATTTAAAGGCCCTGATTGGACTTATATTATTCTCGAAGATTTCGAAAGCTCAGAATCAAGTGAAAGTGGTGACGAAGGAACCAGTGCAGAACTGACTTATGAAAAAGAAATAGAACCACCTTGAGAACGTGAAAAGACTTGAAGAAAACGATAAGAAGAGCAATCTTCCTTGTTAAAATGCCTGACGATAGAGTTACTGGGAGACCAAAGCAGAAGGGTTGAAAAAGATGTTGTGCTATATGCATATGCAACTTGGTAGTGATGCTTATAGTGTGGTTAGTTGTGATCGTAGCAATTCCTTATCTTATGATAATAGATAGAAAGATTAACAACGAAACTAAGGAAAGAGCAGAAAACGTGAAAAGTAGTAGAGTAGAACTAAAGGCAGAAGACGAACCAGAATTACATCATGAAGTAACAAATAATGACACCAGTTTAAATGTTTTCACAAAGTTATTATTTCAATATGTAGATTCTATGGAAGTTAGTAATGTTTATGTTTGTATGAAATTACCTGAATCAGTAGCAGAAGGGTTAACGTATCATCATTTACCACTAACTTATGGCATATCATGTAGTGTATTGACTAGTTTATTTTATAGAACAGGGCGACTTCAGTATTATTATTCAAATATAGATGTGATATTTTCTGAGGTTCCAGTTCGAAAGAATATGAATCCAGTGCTTAGTAGCAAAGATGCACAGTTTATGGGAGAATTTTTCTTAACAATGAAATCCATAGACATAACACACGCACATAGAAGCAATCTAACATGTTCATTACATGAAGAAGAAAAGATATTTTTGAATTTAGTGGAGAGTAGAAGACAAGATTTCCAAAAGAAAGCTTCTGAGCATAAGGCTCATTTACCACCTTGCGATACCAAAGGGGATGATGGACGGAGCGTTAGAGCAAATCAAACACTCACCCCCAGTCAACTGATCTGGGTTTAATCCATCATCATTCTTTAGCTCACTCCACCACCCCAGTTCAGACATGGCCATATGCAAATCAGTCTGACCCTGTGCCTCATGGGAACAGTCCAGCGCCCGAACTGCCAAGCCATGTCTTCCCTGGACCGGAAACAAGCATCCTGGGACCGGTTTCGGGTTCAAAACCCTCATCAGCCAGGCTATCTTGAATCCAGTGGCAAAGTGAGCAAGTGACCCACGTCTGGGCATACCCTGCCAACTTAGGTCGAACAAAGCGATACCAAAGGGGATGATGGACGGAGCGTTAGAGCAAATCAAACACTCACCCCCAGTCAACTGATCTGGGTTTAATCCATCATCATTCTTTAGCTCACTCCACCACCCCAGTTCAGACATGGCCATATGCAAATCAGTCTGACCCTGTGCCTCATGGGAACAGTCCAGCGCCGAACTGCCAAGCCATGTCTTCCCTGGACCGGAAACAAGCATCCTGGGACCGGTTTCAGGTTCAAAACCCTCATCAGCCAGGCTATCTTGAATCCAGTGGCAAAGTGAGCAAGGGACCCACGTCTGGGCATACCCTGCCAACTTAGGGCGAACAAAGCGATACCAAAGGGGATGATGGACGGAGCGTTAGAGCAAATCAAACACTCACCCCCAGTCAACTGATCTGGGTTTAATCCATCATCATTCTTTAGCTCACTCCACCACCCCAGGGTGAGTGTTTGAGTATCGCTTCATTTACCACCTTGGGCTGAGAAAGAAGGTAGTTACACACCTGGCAAGGCTCAAGCTGCTATGGCTCTAGATTTTGTAAAGATAGGGAAAATTTGTCTACATAGGTTAAAGACTGAATATAACAATATTTTCATCGGTACCAGTGAATGTGAACACAATTTCTTAATTATTGGAGGTTGGGGACTTAAGGGAGGAACAGATTCAATTTTCCCTGGAATCTATTATGTATGTGGGAATAAGGCTTACTTTAGGCTTCCCGCACGGTGGTATGGAAGTTGTTATTTTGGAATAGTATTTCCAAAGATATACCACGTAAAAAGAAACACTGGCAGCAATGAAAATACTAGTGAATTAACACGTAGAAAAAGAGCTAGTTTTTCAGAAATTATAGGTGATATATTTGGTGCATTGATATCTTCAGTGGGAATAATTCTGAACTCAAGGAAAATATGTAAATTATCTACAGTGGTTGATCGTTTATCAACTGACACTGCTGGAGGATTTCTAATGATTAATGCAGAAATGGTTGCGATTAGATCTATGGTTATGCAAAATCGACTTGCTCATGATATTATATTGGCAAAAGAGGGCGGAGTCTGTGAATTATTGAAGACGAAACATTGTTGCACTTATATACCTGATAAAAGTGCAGAAATTGGAACATATATACAGAATATAACAAAACTTGAGAAGGAACTAAAACCACTGGAAGTTGATAGTGTATGGGAAAGATTGACCAACAGTATTAGGTCAATTGGTACTTGGTTTGCTAATATAGGGAAAGGACTTATAGGTAAAATATTAGTACCCTTAGCAGGGTTAGCAATAATAATATTTGTAATAATAATATGGTGCAAATGTTGTAGGAGGAAGGAATCATATAAAATGACAGAAAAAGGAAAGAAGAGAAAGTTGGATGAGATTGAACTTGAAGATTTAAGAAGTGAATTATACAAGAAACTGAAAGGAGATGTGAAAAGTAGAAAGTGTAAAAATGAAAATGAAACTATAATATGCTAAAGGTTGGCATCTGATTGTGGGTAGTATTTTGATGGCTCAGAAACGCCATCAGAGAGGGGATTGATGGAGCAAGGACTCACAAATGAGACTTGCTCGGATGCAATCCTCTTAAAAGTATTAATGTACTAAATTGTATTGTTTATACTAAATATCGCACACACGAATACAATTAGCAAGGAAGCTTGCTTATGTGTTTTTACTAACAAGTAACGCTTGTCTATTCTAAAATGGCCGCTTTTGCGCGGGAACTTTACTGCGCATGTCTCAACCATATCACATGGTGTGACGTCTTTCTTTGCTTGGTGGGAAAATTCTTGCTTCTGCGCAGTGTGTTTTAAAATGGCTGCTATATGTTCTCACATGCTACAGCTTGCTCTTATGTTTTGTTTAAACTGTAATATTCTAACGCTATTAATGCGGGGATAAGTTTATAAGTAAATGGGAATAGAATAGACAGAGTGGGTATACAGTGAAACATTTTATTTGTGATTCTAATATCTTCTTCTTTGACTTTATTAGTTCGTAAATGTTGGGCCTGGGGTTGGTGAACTGAAAACTCGAATGACGTGGGTTCTGCGCATGCTCCTTGAAAGATTGCCCAGAGCGGAAAGGATGAAGTCAACCTGGACGTCGTCCAAGGCCATGACCTGATGGCCAATATTGTCATATTCATGAATGTCCTTAAAATTGTAACATTGTACATGAAAAAGGCACAAACTTTGTCATGAGACGGGTGGGAAATAAAGCAAATGTATTAATTTAAGGGGCGGTATTTTAAAACAAAGAGCTTTAAGAAAAAGCATTAAAAGAATATGGTGTGAGGATCAACCCCCTGTCCCTGTCCAATCAGAAGTAGTGGCCCCATAATTCTGCAACATTTAGGGGAGGTACATGGGCGTAGAAGGGTATAATAGATATAGAATTAGCTAATTAGTAGGCAGATGCTGCTCAGCATTAGGAAGACCAGACATACGAGTTGATCGATTGCAGACTGAACCGCTGTCCAGAGAGGTCCTGAGGTGGGGGCGGCGGAATCCATTAGAAGGAAGAAACGGGAGAATCAAGGAGAAGCGAAGTACCAGAGAGGGGAACGACGCAGGCGTCGTGGGTAGAGAGGTCACAGGTCCTGTCCTGATCCAGGAGGAGTCTTTGCTCATTATCCTTCCAGGGTCCTATCTTTCCAACTCCTTGGCCAAGGGGTTTGGTTCTCGCACTTTAGGTAAATATATGCAACCTTTAGTTGCGCTGCTGTCTCTATCTTCTCATTTCCTAAGGGACCGTCATTAAATTAATAATTCATTGTTATGCTTCCTCCTTGACATTTGATTCAAGTACTATGTGGCTTTGTATTTTTTACTCTGCTAAATCTTTAGATAAACATTTTAAAACTTCTTGACTTTGTGATTATTTTTAGAAATTATGAATTGTATGGAATGTCACTCATTTTAAACTTCCCAATTATCAAAGGGTTCATCGGTAAGTCATTACTCTTCACTCAGAAGGTAATTGGTAGCAGGGATTTTGATAAAGAGTAACAACTGACCCACCAGCGGAAATTGCTAGCGTAGTATGAATGTATGGGCCCAAGTGAGTAATTTGTGTATGAATGCTTATTGCTAGTAACCCGCTGGATCAATAGGGTTCTAACAATTATACTGTGGTACATTAATGGCTGATTACAAAGTCTTTAACAGGACCCGATTGAGCCCATGGACGAGTTGCTGTTTGCATACCATTAGGTCAGGCAGCTCCCAACTGCGCCCCTTGGAATATTGGCACCCCGGACATGGGCCCAGCTCGCCCATGCCCAAGGCCAGCCTGATTTCACCTGCCTCCTCTGATCCTTACTCTTCCCCCACTCTCCATCCTCCCACTGACTTTTACAGAACTAAGTCTGGAAACTGCATTGGGACTTGCACGCCTTGTGAAGAGATATAGCGGAAGAGCCAGGAAAGTGATTCTCTTAGTAAAATGGAGCTCTTAGGCCAAATTGTGTATCTCACAGTCTGCGCACTGGCACTGGTCTGGCAGGCGGGAATCTGGGACTACAGGTGTTCGCGAAATGTACTCTCGGATATGTAAGAAATTGGTATAGAAGTTTGGTTTCAACATGCTTGGTGAAAACTGATGTGGATTGGGGGGCAGCCGACCAGGGATAGGTGTGCCCGCCCGGGGTATTGGAGGAGTTGGTACTGTCCAGGAGACTGTGGGCTTTTTTGGGCTATATTTACCGTCATAGGTAGCCCAAGGATATATAGCCTGACATTTTAAGGGAAAAGCCACAGTTTTGGGACTGATGGCCTGGTGGACGGTTAGCAGTAGGCAGGAAAGTTTTTCGTTCCCGTGTCCCCCCTTTTTTATTAATTGGGCAGCGAACCCCTTCTTTTTCCATTCTTTTGGCTGGCTTTCATTGGACACATGTGCGCAGGGGTTTGCTTTGTTGTATTGTTGTCGCTTGAAGCAGGTGTAGGGGCGGTTGGCCGATATGTTTGCATGGGTTTAGCTAATTTTATTGTTGTTGTCATCGGCGACCAGGATAAATGGGAGGATGTCAATAAGTTCACACCTGGACGAGGCAGAAAGTTAAAAGTTATGCTATAGGTCACAATTGAAGAAGTGCAGCAGGGTAGGAGTATACATTTGCAGAATTAAATATGTGGGGGGTGGGACTTTTAGGGGTGGTGGATCAGTAACCTTAGGTGACATTTTGTATAGTGAGGCTTCAGTGTTGTAAGGAGTAAGGCCTACAGAATTATGTGAAGTGCACCTGTTTCAGTAAAGCGGCCTTTTTCACACAAATATGCATCAGTGGTCTGTGCTCACCCAATAGAACTGTTATAGTGCTGCTTTTAACACTATAAAAAGGGAAGATTCTAATTGAAAACATCTACTAACATGAGTCAGAACATTGTTGTTAAGGAGAAGTCCCTTAACATAACCAGACACCATCTGTACCAGCCTTTCACATTGATTTCAGGAGCTAGCCGGACACTATTCAATGTGAGCTATTACTGAACGATGCACTACTAGTCATTTCTACCCTAACCGTCCACTATCCAAAGTGAGCTATTGCTAAACGAAACACTAGTCATCTCTGGCCTAGCCGGCCACTATCCAATGTGAGCTATTGCTGAATGATACACTAGTCATCTCTGCTCTAGCCGGCCACTATCCAATGTGAGCTATTGCTGAACGATACACTAGTCATCTCTGGCTTAGCCGGCCACCATCCAATGTGAACTATTGCTGAACGATGCACTATTAGTCATTTCTACCACTATCTAAAGTGAGCTATTGCTGAATGAAACACTAGTCATCTCTGGCCTAGCCGGCCACTATCCAATGTGAGCTATTGCTGAACGATACACTAGTCATCTCTGGCCTAGCCGGCCACTATCCAATGTGAGCTATTGCTGAACGATACACTCGTCATCTCTGGCCTAGCTGGCCACCATCCAATGCGAACTATTGCTGAACGATGCACTAGTCATCTCTGGCCTAGCTGGCCACCATCCAATGTGAACTATTGCTGAACGATGCACTACTAGTAATTTCTACCACTATCCAAAGTGAGCTATTGCTGAACGAAACACTAGTCATCTCTGCCGCAGCTGGCCAGTATCCAATGTGAGCTATTACTGAATGATAAACTAGTCATCTCTACCCTAACCGGACCCTATGCATGACAGCCCTCTACTAAATGGTTCACTAGTCATCTCTACTCTAGCCAGCCACTATTGAATGTGAACTATTCCTGAACGATACACTAGTCATCTCTACCCTGGCCGGCCTCTATGCATGGCAGCTATTGCTGAACAATAAACTAGTTATCTCTAATCTAGCCGGCCACTATCCAATGCCAGCTATTGCTGAACGATGCACAAGCCATCTCTACCCTAGCTGGACTCTACACATGACAGCCTTCTACTAAATGGTACACTAGTCATCTCAGCCCTAGCTGGCCACTAGCCACAGCCGCAGCTTCTTCCTGGGAGACTCGGATTCCCAGCAGCCCTCCTTCCATCAGACGCTGTTGCGGTCACGCTCAAAGCGCGCCAGGAGTCCCGTGGCGTTGTAGCCACAGCCGCAGCTTCTTCCTGGGGGACTCGGATTCCCAGCAGCCCTCCAGCCATCAGACGCCGTTGCGGTCACGCTCAAGAGCGCTGCAGGAGTCCCGCGGTGCGGAATGCGCGCGGGGACGCACCCGGGCCAAGGGCGGGCCCGTCCACGCCCGGAGGAGCCCGGAGGAGGACGGGCTGGGCCCCCCCTCTGACATCTGGATTTCGGGACCTGCTGTTTCTGTTGCCATAAGGTAGTGTGACTTTATTTTCTCCTGGGTACCATCTGCCATTGACAATGGCCAAACGCAAGGGCCCTAGTGATCAACCGGGGAGAGGAGCTCCAAGGACATTAGACGCTTTTTTAACAAGGGCGGAGTCTGTACTTACGCATGAGATACAGTTAGCAGAACGGTGGCTCTCGCTGGGGTCTCTGATCTCTCAGAAGCGCACCTCCCTTGGTAGCATTTCGACGGAGGGTGATGTCCCTACTACCCGCCCAGATTCGCCGATAGTCCCTTTGCCAACCGCACTCGAAGTCTCCCCTTCCCTCTCAGTGGAAGTAGTAATGGGCACTAACATTGTCACCAGGGGCCAGGCTGTCAAATCCCTGTCCGCAATTACGAGTGAGCCACCGGTTAAAAGGAGGAAAACTGGAGGTCCCCAAAAGCATAAACTCTTGAAAACAGTCCGAGCGGGTAAGATCAGAGGGAATGGAGGATCTGGGTCTGGACAGATTGCCACCGAGAGTATCTCAACCATGACCTCAACATTGGCCCTTGAATTGCCTGTCGATGACACATGGAAAAGGATGGAGTCCTTGGTTACTGCGCTCCTGGAACCTCTCCTAACCAAAATAACACAAATCGAAGAGAGACTTAAAAATATTGAGGGCGTAACCATAACTAATTTCTCCCCTATCCTACCTTCGGGGGCTGGCCAAGACTCTGCCATAATGACAGACACAGGGGCAGAGGCGGGGCGAGGGTGCGGGGTGGGAAAGGGGGCGTCTCAGGATTTCATTAACATAGAGACATACCAAAGCAATCTAAATACTAATACAGATGTCTCTGACCCCACCGCCCAACAACTATCTCGTCCACCCCATAATACCCAAGGTACAGTTGCAGGGATTGACAAAATTTTGTATCAACCCGCTAGAAATATTCCGACTAGGTCAGTGTCTAACCCAAGGGCAAACTTAATAGAGGACAGGGGAAGTGTTGTTAACCCAAGGAATCAACGAGCTGCTGTGGGGAGTAACGCGGCCTTGTCGGCTACTTCTTATCAATCACTCCATCTCCCCCCAGCATCCTCTCCCCTTGTCTTAGTCCTAGGGAATGTCCTGACTCTTAGGGAGGGACAGCCGAAACCACCGCCCAATTGATGGATATGTCCTTACATTGGCTTACTTGCCACATATCTATCAGGGGCAAAGGGGGTGCCTCACTGGCCAGGGAAATTATTATGGCTAGAAGGATACCATGGTTGGGATCAGGCAGGAAAACATCGGAAGGGGACTGTGTAGTAATAAACTTTAACAATCATTTTGCATCTAGAACCATTTTTGATCAACTGCACAGATACCCCCCGAGGGGTACACAGATTGTAGGATCCTGTTAGACTACTTTAATAGACCCCCTCACTTCCCTCCTCAAGACTTTAGAGCGACTCCAACAGGCGGAGTACCGAGAACGTTACCCAAGTGTAACAGTGATGATGTAGGGGTGGGTGTCCCTGTTACGAACAGATTTGCGGTACTCTCTGACTTAGATCAATGCGACTGACTACCTTCTTCTACAACCCAGGGGCATTCTGAAGAGAATTCTGTATCCTCTATTCTCCCAGTGACCCCCAACCCAATTGAGATTAAGAAAGGGCAATACACCCCCTTCAAAATAACCTCTTGGAATGTGGCAGGCATTAGGAGTAAACTGGCTAACGCTCATTGGCAAAAACTTTGGCAGGACAATGACATAGCCTGCTTCCAGGAAACATGGACCATATAACCTGTTTTTATTAATGGCTATCGGTCGTTCCAGACAATGGCAACCCCAACACCTGCAGGAAGATCTAAGGGGGGGTCTTTTAACGCTAATTCCAAATACACTGATATGTAAAACAAAGAAGTTTGATAGCAGGAGTTCTTTCTTCCACCTCCTTATCCTTGAGCTTCCCAAAGAAGGCACTTGGGTTTTGATAAATTATTACAACAACAACTTTGGCCCAAAAATCCATACAGTCATAGATGAGGCTAATACGTCAATTGATGAGGCCCTAAAATTTCAAAAAAGTGATGGTGCACTTACTATAATTTGGCTGGGAGATTTTAACATTCACCCTTGTAAGTACACTCAAGAAAATCTCTGCGGCCTGTTTGATTTGGTAGGAAATCCTGTACCCCACTTTTCCCATAGTAATTATGGAAACAGTCTTAATACGACTATGTTTACCAGGAATATGGCTGCAGTTAGCATCTGGAATAACCAAGTGGATTCCCCCTCGAAAACTTACCACCGTGAACTTCAGGAATCCACGATCGATTATATAATGGTTTCCACTTCTATTGCGGGTAATTTTAAACACATAGAAGCCCAATTTACTAGTTTTAGCGACCACGCAATTTTAACCGGAGAACTAGCCCTAAACTCTAGGGAAAAAGTGTCGCACCAGAATATTGACCGCCCGATATTGGTCAGGAAAAATGGCTACCAATTAAAGTGGGCCCTAATTGACAAGGTTAAATTTACCCCCGAAATAATAAAAACTAATCGGACATCTATCGGTAAATGTCTAGATTTGGGATCAGACCCAGCAGTCCTGGTTTCTTCCTTTATGGTTCTACTAGAACACATAAAGGGGCACTCACTCTCCAGTCAAAAGATAAAAGTATCAAGGCGAAAGGCTGGTTCAATTCCCCTTGCTCAAATGCCAGGAAAACTCTCACGATAGCCCTCAAAACCTATCTGAGAAACCAAACACAGATTGCTCAACTTCGTACCCAGTACAGATTAGCTAGAAGACAAAGGGAGAGGACCTTGAGGGAGGAGATTTGGGAAAAGCTTGGTCATGCAACATCGCTGGGCGATAGCCGGGAGTTCTGGGCAATAATCAACTCACCCTTCTCTAAAACTCACAGCGACCCTACATTAGACACTAATGTGGGTGAGGAGCAGTGGGTAGAGCATTTTGTAAACACCTTCTCGCCGTCCCTCTCTTCTGCTCAACAGCCCACTCCCCCTCCATTAATCACGAGGGAGATCTCATCATTTTTATCATTCTCACTCTTTGAAGTAAGGAAGGGGCTAGAGGCATGTAGCATAGGGAAAGCCCCAGGCCCGGACGGGGTCCCGATAGATTTTTTTAAGGACAACTGCGACTTATGGGTTCCACTATTAACCAATGTTTTTAATAATATAGCTGTTACAGGTCCTCTCCCCTCATGGAAAATAAGCATAATTGTCCCAATTCACAAAAAGGGTGATAAGGGATGTCCAAAAAATTACAGGCCAATATCACTTCTAGATACCACTTCGAAGCTTATGGGCCGACTACTTCTATCTAGGTTAGAGACATGGGCGTTAGATAAGGAAGTGCTCATGCAATCTCAGTACGGGTTTCAACAAGGAAAAGGTACCGTAGACCAGTGTTTAAATCTCTCACTGATCATGGATAAATATACCAGGGCCAAGGGTGGGAAAATCTACCTTGCCTTTATGGATCTTTCAGCAGCATTCGACTGCGTTGCCCACTCTAGGCTCTGGTATATAATGGAAACCATGGGGATTGACCGCCCAATAATTGATTTTATTCGACAACTATATACTGACGCCTCTGCGACGGTCAGATTTGGGAAAAATGGGGAGTGTACTCGCCCATTTAAAATTTTGCGGGGGGTAAGGCAGAGTTGTGTCCTCGCACCGTTCCTTTTTTCCATATACACGAACGGCGTAGAGAAGGCCCTTCTGGGAGTAACCCCGGACCTCCCTGTGTGGGATTCCACCCAGCTTCCAATTTTGGCATATGCAGACGATGCAGTCCTTAATGCCAGAACTAGGATAGGGCTGCAACGTCTAATTACTGCCTATACGACCTTCATGGGTTCTTTGGACCTGAAGGTTAATCAGACCAAATCATTTGTAATCTCAGCTGGGGGTGGGGCCTGACAAAAAAATCCTCATTTTCATATGGAAACAGGGAAAATTGAGGTGGTGGAGTCTTTCCCGTATCTTGGGGTACTCTTTGATAGAAATCAAACTTGGTCACGGCTAATCAACTGAAGGGCCATGGGTATGGAGAGGAGTTTAACATCGCTAAAGGCATTTATGTCTAGGATGGGTGCGAAACCTCTAGCCATTATCAAAAACATCTACCAAGCGAAAACTAAGGCCGCGGCCATTTATGGGGCGGGCGTTTGGGGCATGGCCCATGTCGACTACTTCAATCCTCAGAGAATAAATTTTTTAAATCCCTTGTCTTCCTTCGGCAGACTACTTCAAATGATTTACTACACATCGAGCTGGACCTACCGTATATCACGGATGCAATTAGATTGGCCCCCATCCTCTTGTGGCTCTCCATCTGGCGAAGGGATACAATCCCTTTAACACAAAATATAATAAGAGACTCCCTGAGATTGGATAACTACAAAAGGATCAGATGGCTGAACTATGTCGAACAAGAACTGACTGCGTTGGGATTAACAAGCCTATTTAAGTACCCAATTGCCTGTAGGTTGATGTCAAGACAAAAGATGGTGGACATTTTTAAGGCCAAGGCAGAATACACACGTAGGGAAAAAAACTATATGAAAAAGTCTGTCCTTGCCTACCAACCACATAAGATAACACAGTTTTAACAGGAGGTTATTCTTATTTAGAGGATATCATTGATGCTAGGGTTTCCGGTAAAAAGGTTTACTCACTCAGAACTGACCCCCTGTACTTGTGACATGAATTCCGCCCAAACTGATCTCCACCTAGTTTTTTTCTATGGACATTACCACAGGGAAGGGAAAAAGTATATTGCACCGATTTTAAGGAGGCATAATTTTAAACAATGTAGGGTCGCACTGTTCTTTTTAAAATCACTCTCTGACCACCTAGTCTGCTTTTCGGTAGCGTCATTTTTATGGGCTTGTACGAAAAAACGAAAGTCCCTGGGACCATAAATGTTTTTGCTACTTACTGAATTAATTCCATTCTAATCTTAATGATATATTGTAATTTAGCTTATATTTAATATGGCATCTGGGTACGTTTGTATTTTAACACAGAATGAATTATGTAATTTTTTTAACAAGTGTTTTAGGAATTATGAATTTTTATGGTATCAGTGGGAATAACTTGTAGTTTAATGTTTTATTATGTACTTTTATGATCTTACTTGATAACGATCGAATAAAGTTATTACTGACTGACTGCAACAATAAACATACATTAGCCATTTCTAGCCTAACCAGCCGCTATTTAAATATGAAACACATTGACGTCAGTTTGCATCTCTGCTTATTTTGTCGGGATTCCTTCATCTCCATCCTCCCCCTCTCTGGATCCGTGCCAAAGCGCACCTCAGTAACTGAGTAACAACGCAACGTGCATTATTGAAAACAATTAAGGACTGGTGAGTGCGTTGAACCATGCAGACGGTCAAAAGAGCTTTGTGATGAAGCTTTCGAATGGTGTGAGACCCTAACGTTTGAATCACCAGGCACTTGTCATCCGAACAATACAAATATGATCACGGACAAAACCAATAGTTTTGACATTTGTTTGTGAGAAAAGGACTTTCTTAAACTTAACTGTGACCCACAGAACAGGTCTCCCACCCACCACACAGATGTTACCTTCCTTTGCTCTCCAATACTATATAATGTCTCTGGCTTATAATAACGACAGAGATGTCCCAGTGCTTTGTGTCTTGGAAAGAACACCACAGCTGGCATGCGACTGACTCTGCCCCAGCTCTGTCGGCCTTTGAGAGGCGCCATCCTCTTCACTGTAGGCCATTCCACCTTTGGATATTTCTTAAAGGCCTTCCCTACTCCACATCTGTAAATAGGAAATAGCATCAGCGCCAGCAGTGATCTACACACCATCATTAAAATGAATAATGTATCGTGCCAGTTGAGCGAGGCACATTTCAAAGAGGCACCACTGGTCTCCTTGAACGCAAGTCCTTAATTAATGTGATCTTTGCATTATACAGAAGAGACGAATTAAAGTCGAGCAGCCACTTAATTCTAATTAGAAATACTCCAGAGGTTTCTGCATTCAGATTACTGTACTGATCAACAACATTATGCAGCCTTTCTCTGGATGGGATCAGGGCGGACACGTGGGTCGGTATTTAACAATGCGTGAGGGTCTGCCAGGGTAACCCGGAAGCTTTTCAGTCTCAGAGACTGGGCCACATTAACAAAGGAAGAAAGGCTTTCGCAAAGTGCCTATCTTTCCATAAGTGACGAGGATAAAAGGCATGTTGTTCACATGCGTAGGTGCACGGTCGTCTTAAGAATGTTTGTGTCCTTAAACAAGACATATTTTGGGGGCTATGTTGGGAGCAACTTTGAATTTTATTACCCATTTCCCGCTAATTCAAGCACACATTATGCCAAGCATACTTACAGAAATTGGCTCACTCAGAAAATTTTAAAAATGCCTGGCATTTCGATTGATGAAAATGCTTACTATTCCTATTGCCAATACGTTAAAACCAATAAAACATGTTTATACAGATGTAAAGAAATATGCCTTGGCCAAGACTCCCAAAATTCTTTAAATGATCATAGGCAAAGAGAGAGAGAATTGGGGTGGAGTTAAGCAGAGAAGAAAGGTTTACATTCCGAAATAGACAGAAATGAGACAGAGAGAAGTTCACTCTCCCAGGGGGCACCATGGAAAGTGGAGGCCCTGGGCAACTGCAGAATGTATGTTCACCCTCGAGTACCCATGTATACAGTGCTATGGTACCACTGCATTTGAAACAAAGGGCCAGATGTACTAACGTTTTTTGCGGGGGCAAATGGGTTTTAGCCCCGTTTGCGACCGCAAAAAACGTGTGGCCCATGTACTAATCCTATTTTGCAAGTCGCAATTCAATTTGAGACTCGCAAAATAGGATTAGCGACTCGCTATTAGGAAGGGGCGTTCCAAGGGCGTCCCTTCCTAAAAGCGACTCCTGAAGCTATGCATGTCTGTTTTGCGACCGCAATTGCGGTCGCAAAACAGTCGCAGATTACCACCCTTCACAGAAGTGTGGTAAACCACTCGCAAACAGGAAGGGGTCCCCAGGGGACCCTTTCCCCTTTGTGAGTGGCTCTCAAAATATTTTTTAAGGGCAGGCAGTGGTCCCAGGGACCACTGCCTGCCCTTAAGAAATGAAACTGAAAAGTTTCATTTTTATTTTTAAATGCATCCCGTTTTCCTTTATGGAAAACAGGTTGCATTTAAAAAAAAAAAACTGCTTTATTTAAAAGCAGTCCCAGACATGGTGGTCTGCTGACCCCAGCAGTCCACCATCCCAGGGAGTGCCAGTCATTCCCAATGGGGTCGCAAATTGCGACAGCCTCATTAATATGCATGAGGCATGCAATTTGCGACCGCATTGGGAATCGCAAACAGTGTCTCAGACATTGTTGTGCATCCCAATTTGCAAGTCGCATATTGTGAGTTGCAAATGCGACGCAACTTGCGACTCGCAAATTGGTGGGTTGTACATCTGACCCAAATTCTTCATGATGTGTAGAAATGTGGTTTCTTATTATGAGTTAACCAGGCCACAAATTAGGGACACACACCATCTTTTCTGAAATAAAAGTAATCTCTGTCAGTCCTGCCCACTTCTCTTCTCGCAAACTCCACAGTACAAATTCAGGCTGAAATGTGCTGATTTATTTCCACTGTTATTGTTATTCTGCTCTTGACGAATTCTCCCCAGATCAGTCGCAGCTTGCAACATCACCAAGGTCCTTCGTTTGTTCAATGTGTCCTAGTCATACATTTAGAATGTTATTGTTGATGTATCATGTTTTGTTCTACCTTCTCCAGATGACATTAACATAGAGGGTGCTGAACAACTATTCATGTAGTGGGTTAGAGTTTCTTTTTTCATGTGCTGATGAAATGCTACATTTCCTCATACCCCAGTAAGTCTGCAGATCTTGTAATTTCATATGTTAAAATAATGGATAAACCCCTCAATTTTGCGGGTGATCCAGAGAAGAATTTCCTGTTCTACCTGGTATGCTGTCCGTTATTGTCTGAATTTTGCTGCCCACTTAGGACCTAGAATAATTTCATATTTTTTCATTTCTATATAACTTTTACATTGTGACCCTTCATGGCATTGACTCTGTATTGTCTATTTTTAATTTTTAATACAATTCTTTAACTTTTATTTGATCTAGAACTCATGGGCCCATTTACCTAATAAATGGTATTTTTGATTTTGATGCTGTGGGAGGTGCCTGAATGCGGGGACACGCTGCCTCATGAAATTGCGGTTTAACACCACCTTCACTCCAGTGAAATGTGAGCCTTCTAATCAAGGTAAATTTTGGGGTGCCTAAATTTTTGGGTACCTATACCCACATTGGTTTGTAGTTGCAGAACATCTGGATCAATTGCACAATTTCATTGATCTTAAAAAGAGGTGTCTTTAAAGTGTGTGTTATCGAAAATCATCCAGGAGGAGGGGTGATTCTCAAAAAATGGAGCCAAACCTCTATCTAAAGTGCACCCTGTAATATTTGCCACCTGTTCATCCCAGGTCCAATTCCCACAGCTGCCAGATCCAGACAGGGGAGCCTTCAGTGTGGAAGGCAAGGTAAGCCGCACTGCCATGAAACAGAAAACAGACTGCTTGTAAATTTTGGAACTGCACCCTAATGCGATGCCATCTGCATGAAACACACCGAATACCTAGAAGGAAAACCATGCAATATAAACAACGAATTCAGGCCACCACAGTTAAATGTGCCCTAATGATTGTAGATGTAGAACCGCTGAGCCACCTCCTGAGTCCTGTGCTTCACATCAAACCAGCACTGGGAAATGCATTAAAGCAGCATTATGCAATGGCATTTTTCCCCAATATGTTCGAACCAAGTGTTGTCCCTTTTGAGCTCTTTTCATCAGATGGAGAAGGAGAGAGTAGGTGTACAGTCAAAGGATGGCAGTCTTCAGCATGGCACACGCAGAGTACGTTAGGTGGGATTGCTTCCCACCAGATGGGACCCTGGACGTATTCAGTCATGCATTGATAGGATGAGCTCACGTCACCAGCTGTCCATGCCAATGCTATCATGCACATTTCATGGTACTTCACTTCTTGGCCACTGGTTAATTCCCTGGCATCAACGGAGTCACAGTGGGAATCTCACAGGGCGCCCTGTCTCGATGCCAGCGCCAGAAGCAGCGCTTCTTCAACAGCCACACACATGATGACATCACCATGCTAATCTGTGCAGGGCAATAGAACAGGAGGGGCACAGAAGGCCTTATTACAAAGGCCCCTCGGTTTTTCAGAGCCTGCCCTTGTGCTGCAGAGTCTATTTATATATTTTGAAGCATGAATAGTTACTGATGGTGAGGCAGCTAACAGCTACAATCACTAGATGGCGCCAGATGATGGAACTACCATGGGTTCACTTCCCCTGAAGTCATTTCTCTTAACGTTGAAACAGATTCCCTGGACATGTGAGGTCCCACAAGGTTTTTGACCCAGGCCCCGCAAAACCCTTTGACAATTCTGGCATGGCTGAAACTGTGGACATTTTCACATAGGCTTTGTGCTCTAGGCTTCACACCTGTCGCGTTGCAGAAATAACCACCAATTGAACATCTGATTCTCAGTCACCACTATTGGCACTCTATCAGTTGACAAGTCATACAAAAACAGTGCCTAAATGCACACATAGACATGCAGCACGCGTAGGTGTCTCTGAGAACACATGCAAATTACATCTTCTGAAATTCAGTGATTGCTGCGCATCTGCAGGCTGGAGACTATGGGATCATGGGACTCTTTAGACCATGGGTACTCACAAACATTGGCCCAGGGGCCGCAAAATACGGTCTGTAGTGTGACAGAGGGCCGCACTGATGCCAGCAGGCTGGCGGTAGGGGGTCTCGGTGGGTCAGGAATTGTGTAAGAAGGTCTAAAAACATGTTAAATAAACAGGCAAGCATTTATTTGCAGGTTAAGAAATGCTTGCCTGTTTATTTAACATTTTTTCCTAAATATTAGTGCTCAGTAACTGAACAGCAGCTCGTGCTGCTGTTCACCGGGGGCCGCATGTAAAGGTCAAGAGGGCCTCAAGCGGCCCCCGGGTCGTACTTTGAGTATCACTGCTTTAGACAGTCTCTCTCTCTCCCACACATAAGCAACTGATAAATCAAGGGTTCTACCAAGGAACACATCAAATTTCCTATTGTGTCAGGATGTTAGATATTGCCTCTGCTCTGTCCTAAAAGTTTGGAATATCCAAAGATATTGGAGTAGACGCCTCACTCACTTATTGTGACATGCTTCATCATCGACGCCTATCCACACCCGGGTAAGATGGTACTACCCGGGCGGACTCAACCATAGGTGGAATGGGAGTTCTTAGATTAAAAAAAACTTGATAAGCAGGGATCCAGAAGAGTGAAGCTTTAAAAATACCTCAAAGGTGTACCCAAAGTTTTTTCTTTATTAGGAGGGTACCTGGGGTATAGATAAAAACGTGACATTTTTGGGGTTTTATTTAATGCAATTATTCATTTATACCCTTGTTTTTGTGCCAACATGTTTTCGCCCTCTCTAGGAGCCCGATCGGGTCTGGGGCCTTCGTCAGGGCTGTGTTGGTGTATCCCTGCTCTGTCGTGTGCACGCACACCATGCACACACATGAGGCCTAATGCTCTCACCTGTCTTGGTTTTTTCCTCCAGAGGATTTTCTGTAAGACAGAAAGAAATCAGAGAGGCGACTTTTTACTTCAGTCATCCATCCTGACTTAGTTCATACGTCTCAAACATCTCTAGTGTTGGACCATCTTCTTGAGTTTACAAGTACCATTAATCGCTAATCATCAAATCTGATAACAACCTTCCTTTCTTTTCTTCTTTTTATGAAAACTTGAGGTTTTGTGCACCCATGTGACTGTGATGTGTTTATTGATATGGCTACATATCCATAAAATTCTGAATTGTGGATTCCTTTCCTATGACGTGGTATATTGTGCAGTCTAGGTCCAGATATCTTACTGACTCGAGTGCAGGGTGGACGGTCTATATTGTGAGTTTACTTTTGACCACCTGCATACTGTGTCATTCATACTCAACCTGATTGCGCTTACCCTCTAGTATGTTTTTTCAAGGGTCATGCGGTTCGTGCGGGTGGTGCCGTCTTGTAGTCACACACTTGAGAGAAAAGAACAAGCATATGAGTTTATGGTGGTTGGTATATGGTTAGGTTTACATCTATGATTTTTTCTTTTTTTATTCTTGTTTTTCTTCTTACTTTTTATTTTTATTTGTGGTAGAATCTCACCGCTCTTATAGTAACTCAAAAGGTTGTGGAGAGACCACCTCCATTTTGACCGATAGTTGCAAGTAAATCAGAAGGTCGTGGAGAGCCTCCCTCCATTGTACTTCTGGCCGGCTAATTGCTTCTATGTCATGCTCTCTTATATGTTCTGATGTTGGATTTCAGGCTGTGTGGATTCCAACTCTTACACGTGTGCTTCTTGTTTCCTATATCTTTTCCCTTTTTACAAACCCATACCCCTATAGTTCCTAATGAGGTGCTTAAAAACCAGTAAGCTGTTAGGCTCTTACACCCCTCGCCTTGCGTCATAATGCCCGTTGGTGAGAGATCCTCACTCGTACCCTTGCTGTGTCCATGACGCGTCTAATTTTATATTTTTGGACAGTACGCTCACTAACAATTATATTACGCCGGAGTTTGTTTCCCCAAATACTGACATTGTGGTATCGCACTCAGCCATTGCCCATTTGTGTCATTCGTGCCCCATTTCTAAGTGGAATATTTCTTGCGCGCATTCCAGATGGTTAAAGCCCTCCTGCCGAACGGCGGGCGAACTTCTCACAATCTCTCCATGGGCCGGCGGTATGTTAAGACATGCCGCTGTGTCTATATTTTTTGTAAGCAACCAATCACTTACTTTGTCAAAGAGCCAGGCACCGCAGGATTACCTCGGTCATGCCGGTACGACCGCCGCCCAATGACTGGTTTAGTGGTGGTGGTTCGTTTTTGATGTGCTCTCTCCCTCGTGTCTGCCGTGTCATAGTGCTGCGACCGCGTGACACCGCAGTCAAGCTGGGAAATGGAGTCCCGACTTCATTTTCCTTTTCGCTGAGAACTATTACCCGTTTTTTTTTATCGCAGGGAATCAGAGGCGGGATATATAGATACTTTATGTTACTGAGTGTATTGTTGGTTCACTACTCTGGTTTTCGTATGGGTCAATAAAGTTTTGTTCAGATAGGAGAAAAACTAAAATAATAACTGCTCGTTTCCATGTTTAGAAATGTTGTATTCTTTCCTCTTGCGTCGGTCTCCTATGGGAGTGATGTTAACTCTGCGAATAAAATAATTTTTGATGATGAAAATCTGGTGATGTTTTTTTTCTTTTTTGTTGGGAGCACTTATGTGGTCGACAAATGCAGTGCATGGTTTGTATTCCTTGTTCAGATTTTTGGAGAGTGTAAGAAATACATTTCCAGCAGCGAAACTCCCAGGGCACTCCTGAGTATTATACCGGCCTTTTCCGTGTGTCTGTGGGGGGACATATTTTGTTTAATTCTTGTTCATTATACTCCCAGACTCCAGTAAGTTCAGTATCCTAACTGTTTGTAGATGATAGGGTTCCTACAGGAAAAGGAAGATGTGTTTCTGAGCACATAGGTCACCCAATGGGCAAGAGCTGTGACAGTGATGTCCATGGGAATTTCCTCATTTAATCCACTTGTGGTACTTGATAGACGGTAAATCCATCTTTGTTCCAGCTTCAGTAGTTGTTTTTCATTGGCAGTGGCTGGTAATTTCTCAATCACTGTCCACATAAAATAATTTTCTGTGTGTCCTGTCATTTGAAAGTGGTGCATCAGTTTAGTAATGTTTTTTTCACATCTAAATGTGCTCTTATGTTCGTTGATACGTGTTTTGATTTTTTGTGTGGTCATGCCCACGTGTCTCAATTTGACACAAAGAGAACAAAATGCAGCACAAAGATGCACTCAATTATACCAAGAAAACTATTCATATACTAATTTTAAAAAGATTTTTTAAATGTATGTGTGCAGCAAGGTAACGGTTCTGCGTACCGTTAAATTCGAGAAAGAAAACAAACAACCCAGAACTATCTGGGAATACTTGAATGCACTACAGAAGACGCACTCATGAAAGAGTGTCAACAAAGTACTCAAAGATATTCAGAAATTACAAAATTATGATAAACATAAATTGACCATGGATTCAAAAGTTCAGAAAAATTGCACAAAATTTTCTTCCTTAAAGGAATGACGAAACGAAAGTGTGAAGGTCTCTCAGCTTTTTATTCAATCCAGTAGCAGTAGAGACGCGAAGAAATTCAACAAAAGTAGATTGATGCAGCATAAATACTGAAAACTTGCTTGATGCAGCGTGAATATTAACAATTAGTAACAAGATCCCAATGCATTTCGGGCCAAATTTGGCGGCCCTTCTTCAGGGGAACTGTAAATATCAAATAACAAAATCACGAATAGGAATATCACAGCGTATATTCAGCTTTATAGTGAGAAGCGATATGAGCGGTATGAGGATCAATGTGTGAAAAAAAGGAGGAAAAGAGCTCGAGAGGATTATCAGAATTGAACTTGTGCCCAACATATACTAGACCAAAAAAAAAAAAAAATTGTGAGAGAACGCCTTAACGTGGCATGCTTAAAATTTCTAACACACAAAGTGCGATACGAAAAAAGACTCAAAAAGTGATCACAAGAACAACCATGAGTAAAAAAGTGCTCGATAGGCTGAAGGAAAGAAAGCTTAAAGTGCATGCTAGTTTACCAAATGTATACGTACTGGAAACATCAATGCAGCTTTAGAAGAGCAACACGACCACTCGATAAACAAGGGGCTGTGAAACAGGAACTATACAAACACATAAGAAGCTAATCAGTCAAGCGAGCCACTACCAAAGAGAAGTAAACAAAACAGAATATCCAGCAAGAACCACTCACCAAAGCGTGCCGAAGCGTAACATGCCGCGAAAAGAGCGGGTGACTTCTCAAATCTGCAACATGCGAGACAAGTGAGACAAAGTGCGGACGCCAATAAAACGTGACTACAGCATGGAAATAGAAACACGAACAGTGGAGTGAACACAAATGAGCTAGAAGAAAGACTGAAATCGAAGAGAGAGGAGACAACCTACAGATGGTAAATAAAACACATTGATGAACCAGAAAAAGAAAAATGCAAACGTGCTAACAATAAAGTTGAGTTGACAAAAATTAACAAAAATTAACGAAGAAAACAATAATCGGTGGCATTACAATGACAGAAATGGCAACATGTCAGTTGAACCGGCTACAAATATACGTAATGCATATTAAGGACTATGCCATTTACAACATAAAAGGCAAATAAACACGATGCATACACACGTGAAATATAACGACAGCATAAAAATAGACACAGGACAAAATGAATAATAACTGATAGAGATTGCAAACACTATCAGCAAAAGAGTATACAATGACAAGGTTACAATAAAAAGAGAAACAGTAATTAAAACAAAGCAATAATAGAAAGTGGAAAAATAACATGTTTCTGATGAACTTACAAGTAAAACAACATGCTAGTATACATCAAGATTGACATGAAACAACAGACAACTCCAAATATACTGTCAACAATATTTACAAGAAACATGAGAATTCACATTTGTCATTAAGCCCAGTTGGCACAAGACTCTCCATGAACCAAATCCAATGTAATTCACGTTGAGATAAAAACCGTTGAGATAAAAACCGTGTCATATCTCTGCCTAATTTCTCTTTGACAAGTTCTACCACACTGAATCTAAGCTGCGCAATGGTATGATGTTTGGCTGACCAATGAAGTGCAAGAGGAGAGCTAAGCGTATTAGTTCTGATCCTACTTTTATGTTATGTATCTCATCCATGTTCAGGCAAGAACATCCCTTTAAATTTCACAGCCAACTGCAATAGTAAATCTGTCATTTATGTGATAAAATGCCCCTGCGGACTTTATTATGTTGGCAAAACCGAGAGAAACTTGCGCAATCGTATCACTGAACATAAGTAGGATCAGAACTAATATGCTTAGCTCTCCTCTTGCACTTCATTGGTCAGCCAAACATCATACCAATTGCGCAGCTTAGATTCAGTGTGGTAGAACTTGTCAAAGAGAAATTAGGCAGAGATATGACACGGTTTTTATCTCAACGTGAATTACATTGGATTTGGTTCATGGAGAGTCCTGTGCCAACTGGGCTTAATGACAAATGTGAATTCTCATGTTTCTTGTAAATATTGTTGACAGTATATTTGGAGTTGTCTGTTGTTTCATGTCAATCTTGATGTATACTAGCATGTCGTTTTACTTGTAAGTTTATCAGAAACATGTTATTTTTCCACTTTCTATTATTGCTTTGTTTGAATTACTGTTTCTCTTTTTATTGTAACCTTGCCATTGTATACTCTTTTGCTGATAGTGTTTGCAATCTCTATCAGTTATTATTCATTTTGTCCTGTGTCTATTTTTATGCTGTCGTTATATTTCACGTGTGTATGCATCGTGTTTATTTGCCTTTTATGTTGTAAATGGCATAGTCCTTAATATGCATTACGTATATTTGTAGCCGGTTCAACTGACATGTTGCCATTTCTGTCATTGTAATGCCACCGATTATTGTTTTCTTCGTTAATTTTTGTTAATTTTTGTCAACTCAACTTTATTGTTAGCACGTTTGCATTTTTCTTTTTTCTGGTTCATCAATGTGTTTTATTTACCATCTGTAGGTTGTCTCCTCTCTCTTTCGATTTCAGTCTTTCTTCTAGCTCATTTGTGTTCACTCCACTGTTCGTGTTTCTATTTCCATGCTGTAGTCACGTTTTATTGGCGTCCGCACTTTGTCTCACTTGTCTCGCATGTTGCAGATTTGAGAAGTCACCCGCTCTTTTCGCGGCATGTTACGCTTCGGCACGCTTTGGTGAGTGGTTCTTGCTGGATATTCTGTTTTGTTTACTTCTCTTTGGTAGTGGCTCGCTTGACTGATTAGCTTCTTATGTGTTTGTCTAGTTCCTGTTTCACAGCCCCTTGTTTATCGAGTGGTCGTGTTGCTCTTCTAAAGCTGCATTTATGTTTCCAGTACGTATACATTTGGTAAACTAGCATGCACTTTAAGCTTTCTTTCCTTCAGCCTATCGAGCACTTTTTTACTCATGGTTGTTCTTGTGATCACTTTTTGAGTCTTTTTTTCGTATCGCACTTTGTGTGTTAGAAATTTTAAGCATGCCACGTTAAGGCGTTCTCTCACGATTTTGGTTTTTCTGGTCTAGTATATGTTGGGCACACGTTCAATTCTGATAATCCTCTCGAGCTCTTTTCCTCCTTTTTTACACACATTGATCCTCATACCGCTCATATCGCTTCTCACTATAAAGCTGAATATACGCTGTGATATTCCTATTCGTGATTTTGTTATTTGATATTTACAGTTCCCCTGAAGAAGGGCCGCCAAATTTGGCCCGAAATGCATTGGGATCTTGTTACTAATTGTTAATATTCACGCTGCATCAAGCAAGTTTTCAGTATTTATGCTGCATCAAGCTACTTTTGTTGAATTTCTTCGCGTCTCTACTGCTACTGGATTGAATAAAAAGCTGAGAGACCTTCACACTTTCGTTTCGTCATTCCTTTAAGGAAGAACATTTTGTGCAATTTTTCTGAACTTTTGAATCCATGGTCAATTTATGTTTATCATAATTTTGTAATTTCTGAATATCTTTGAGTACTTTGTTGACACTCTTTCATGAGTGCGTCTTCTGTAGTGCATTCAAGTATTCCCAGATAGTTCTGGGTTGTTTGTTTTCTTTCACGTGTCTCAATTGGCATTTACATGTGATGACATACACGACATTGCTAATGTTACAGTTTGTATGTTTTTTAAGTACCCATGGGGTACGTAGTCCAAGGTCAACTTCTTTGCTTGCCTTTGTCAGGGGACAGATATTACAGTTTCCACAAGGGTAGTGACCTGTCACCACAGGTAAGTTCCACATAGCTTGTACTGTGCGGTCTCCATTGGTAGTCTGCCGGGTTCGGGTGTGTACTACAATGTCTCTGAGTGACTTTCCCCTTCTTTAGACAGTGTAATTCCAGACACAAATGTGGAAGGGGCGTGAGCCCATGGACTCAGACATTTTGCATAAAAGCTGAAATATGGGTACAGACAGAGGAATGCAAGAAAACTCGAACTGACCTCAGGCATACTCTGGGCCCAGAGACCATCCACGGGTAAGAGCAAACATGAATACTGTAAACAAAGCAGTGGTTAATTTTTAATAAAATAAGTGCTGGGGCTCTCGTCAGGAGGCAGCTTGCACCAGCCCATTTCTCCTGTAAGGCTGCCTAAAACAGAGCCAACTACTAACCAGGAAGGGGGGAGATGATGTGGAGTAGTGGCCAGAGCTGCCGATCTCTGAGCTGAGGAACCAGGTTCGAGTCTCGGCATCCGCTCAACATCCTGTGATTCAGGGCAAATCACTTAATCTCCCCGTGCTTACCAAAAATAAGTCGGTTCTCATCACACTATAGCTCTGGTGTTTGATGATTAAGTGCCGGTGCTGAGCACCGGAAACCACTGGATCAAATTAAGCATTGAAACAGAGTGTCAGGTCATAGTTTGGGCTGGAAGACATTAAAGGTGCATGAAGGACATGATATGCATAACTGAATCTGCCTCCTGTCAGCGATGGCCCGTGTTCTCTTGCTTGCAGCGCTCTTTCTAGTCTAGTGCTTATCGAGAAGGGCTTAGAAGTGAAGGGGACCCTGAGCATCGCAACAGTAAACAGCTTTAATGCAATAGTGGATGCCAACGTTAAAAGGCACGAACACATCCCAGAAGCCTCCAGGCCTCTAAAGCATGGCTCAAAAAGGGAAGCAGCATGGGTTGAGATAAGTAGGACAGGCTATGGAGCTGAAACTATGCTACAATGTCGATAATAGCCTAGGTAGGTGATCAGTTTGACCATGTTTTATGTTTTTTATATCTGAGCAGTTTTTAAGTGGCATGCTGCCACTCACCCTCCTGAGAGTGTTAGCTGAAAGGCCTCTGCATGTTCTGCTTCACGGATCCCAGTCTTCCCTGCGCCCAATGTGAAGAACATACAGCGAGCCCCAGAAGCTGCAATAAACACCTCAGAACAGCATGACCCCTCTTTCTTTCCCTGTGCAGCTGCACCCAGCAGGCACGTGCGTGTTGGCAGTGCTTATGCTCGATGCCTTGCCTTATGCATGAGAGCCTGCAGTGATACATAAAATATCTCCCACACAATTAAGCAAGAAAGTGAAAAGAAAGCCTCACGAATTAGGACAGGTAGGCGGACACCCACCTTCTGGGGCAAGGTTCATAGTCTATAGCAGAGGTCTTCAATCTGTGGGGCGCGACCCCCAAGGGGGCCCTGGAGTCCTACGAAGAGGGTTGTGCATTCCCCAGCTTCAATTGTGACTGTAATCAAAAAGATTTGCTTTCGTTTTGGAAAAAGACAGCTGTCCTGGGACAGCTAATTTAGATCCTTATCAGCTGAAGTGTTATCAACTGACTCTCTAGTGCTGGAAAAGCCTGCATGCCAGAGTACCTGCTTGCCTGAATGAAATGCAAATGTGCCTATCAGTTAATCTGCAAGTGTAAAGGGTGCTTTGGAGCCGATTCTGGCTTTAATTGTTCAAATCACTCCAAGCTTTGTGATGACAAAGATTTGTTTTTTTGAGTGGTAGTGCAAAGAGTTAACAACTGGGCTGTGAAGTGCTTGCTTTTAATTTTAACTGCATTTACACAGCCCTTAGTACTCCTAAAGAGGTGTTGAAGGGACAGTTATGTAAAATAAATTGCATTACTTATGCTCTGGTATTACTAAAATCCACATTTTAGAAGCACTATTTTATTATAAAACTATTTGCACATTTTTAAGCACTCTATCTTACACTGTGTGTAATGCAAGTATAAAATGATGACTTACATATTCACAGTGCTGTCTGTCATAGGCTGTGACCTCCTAGTAGTAAAAATACACGTCACTAATCTCCATTGCACCAATCAAGATTTAATTCTGTGGCTCTCTGGTTACACATAGACCTCTGCAGTGCATTAACTAATAAAGGTTTCATAATGTCCTTCAGTGCATTTCCCACTAAGTACCAACTTTTTAAATTTATTTTTCATGACGCTGCCCATTATTGATGGTGAAAAACCTAAAAAACGTTCAGAATATTTTGGGGTTTATTTATGAGAGACTTGCATCGCCAGAGGAAGCATCTCAGCCATCCCTATGAGATGGTGCAAAGTCACCCTGCATAGCTTTGCATGGCCTCATATATATGGAGTAAGACATAGCAGCGCAAGTCACTGCGTTGCCTTACTCTGCGTCAAGGAGGTGTTCCATGGACTTTGCGTGGGGTTCCCACGCAACACCTATGGATTTTGATGCTGCCCCATATTTACAAAATCAAGTAAACCTGGGGCAGCTCCAAAAACAGACGCCTCTCCAGCAGAGGCGTAAGGGGAGAAATTCTTTCATTTCTCCTCAGTCGTTCCTCTTTCCATGTGTGCTGCATTCTGCAGCTCAAATAAAAAGAGGAAAACACCTCTTGGGATTGTTTTTGTGAAGGAAGGTGCCCCTTCCTGTACAAAAACAATCCTGCCTATGTTGGTGCCTCGCAGCAATTTGTGCGCCAACGCAAGGGAAAAGGACAGGAATGCACGGTATTCCATAAATACAGTGCATTCCAGCCCTTTCACATTGGCATAGGGCAGCACAGCAAGAAGACTTACAGCGCTGCACTACGCCAATTCCTCATAAATGAGGCCCTTTGTATTTAGCTACACCTTTGACTACACCCCCTCGCTCACTGACCTTTGGTTTGCTAAACATTGTTTAATATTATTTCCCCACTGTAAAAATTATTTGCTGTGGGAATTTGGGGCGTTTATGATTGTTGATAGTTGTTGATGATGAAGAGTACCAGGTTCTAGAAAGTTTTATCAGAAGGGGGTCGTTATGCCTAAAAAGATTTGACAAGGGGGTCTCGGCATCAAAAGGTTTGAAGACCTCTGGTCTATAGTCTTTGTGACAAGGGCAGGCAGAGGTGGCGGCATAGAGAGGACACCCCAGGGCCTCACAGTCACCTCTCCCCTCCCAGGGACGCTTGACTGGTCCCTGCTTCAGGTGAGTATCTGGATCCAGTCAGCTGTTTCTCGCCTGTCAAGGCTTCAGTCACTGCTCTCGAGCCCCTCAGCTTCATTCACCATGGCGACAGTCGGCTTGCAGTAAGGGGCGACCCTTCAGTCGCTTGAATAGTGCCAGGCTTCAAGTTACTCCCTCTCTTCTTTCACTGGGTCTCTTTCTTTGTGGCCACAGATCAAGGAGTTCATACACAGAAAGGGTGCCTCTCTATATATGTATAGACTTATTTACCGAAAACCAGTGAACTGAAACTGACCGTTTCCTACAAATAAATTGCAGACATTCGACAGGGAATTGGATGTTTGAGCATCCTCTTGAAATGGTTGGTTGCTGGACAAAACATGGACAACAAGATGCAATGATCTGCGTAACCACGTTTTGTCTAACATCCTATGTTTGTCTTTAAACAAAAAGGTGCAACATTCGAACCCAGATTGTACGGGCGTATACTCCACCCAGGATCCGGCTGAAGAAACCATCAGAGACCTCTGGCACCCTCTGCCAATTGAAGGGCCCCACAGAAGTGGAGAATGCACATGTTGTGATCAAACATTTGAAGCTTCAATATCCGAGAATAAATAAATGTATGAAAACAGTACATAAGGCATTTTTTTTTATTGCAAATCCAAAATGTCATGTATGGCATTGTCTGACTTTGCTGAGAGTTGCCCATCCACCAGACAGGCCAAGAAATTTGCAAGTAAATTAGCTAGCACACATCCCGGATAAGATGAAATGTGGCAAGGGCCCCACTGATGAAACATTTCCATGAAAAACATGTACAAGGAACATGAGCTGAAGTGGTCCGGAAATCATGTCGTGCAAAAAGACTAAAGGGGAGGAATGTACTGTCCGAAATACAGAGGATATTACGGAGTGATTCCACATGTCTTTCAAAGACTTGTGGTGCACATTTTTTTATGGATTTATATTTTTGTACATTGTTACCTATGTGCAATATTCATTTACACACAGTTTCACATATGCAGACTGATTTAATGCAATTGCTTTTGAAACAGATTTCCTATGAGGTGCAGAAGGGTATATTCTGATGTGCTTTATTTAGGCCACTTTTCTGTGCAAAAAGCCATTTTGATTAAGATGGAAGCCATCTCTATCACTCTTTCAGTGCTTTTCCCCCTCTGCACATCCTTTCCCCACAAGCTTCGCAGAAAACAGTTAAGCTGCCATGTTAGAATATTCTTCACTGTTATTGTTCAGCTCAAGGAGAACTTTTCTAACTCAGATGTAACTAGCAACATATTATGTCTTCCACTGCTTCTATGAAATCTATTCTTTCAAAAAGCATGATACTGTAAATGCAACTTGTTTGTTCATACATCTTTGGATGGGAAAATCATAGATGACTAATTATTCAGGAAAATGGGAAAGTGCTTACGTGTTATGGTAATGACATTTATTTTTCCATGTGCTGTGACTTTCTGAAAAATTGATTCATTTGCTCTCACTACGATGATTCAGCAACATTTCTTATTTCCTTTGCAAGAATTATGTATAAAACCCCTAATTTTAGGGGTGAGCCAGAGATTTGAGAAGACTTTTCTATTCTACTTGGGATGCCACTCATTTCTTTCTGATTTTGCTGCCTAATGGGACTCAGAATATTTTCTGATTTTTACATGCTCGGTAGAACTCTGCCTCTGAGAGCCTTCAGTGCATTGACTCTACATTGCTTATTTTCAAATTTTGTAATAAAACACTTTAACGCTTCATTGATTTGGAACTCAGTTATTGAGTGGGTCCAAATTATTCTTAATTTGGAATTATTTCATACATTTGTAATTTATCGATTCTGATGCTTTGTGAGGAACCTTCACATGGGGACACATTGCCTCATGAAACTGGGGTTTAGCACCATCTATGATCCAGTTAAGTGTGGGATATAAGGTAAATTTTGGGGTGTCTTGAATTTGGAGTACAGTGTTTGGCACCCACAAATCTTGCGGGCAGAGGATGGCTGCACGTTAAAGACCACCCCCTTTTGCTATTGGGGATCCCTCTTTCCTACTTTTGCCCAGTCCATAGAGATAGTTGATTTTCCCTTGTGGAGTTTACAGGATCGAGATTTTGCTGAGAAACCTGACTTGCAGTGCTTTTCCTGAGCGGTTGGGAGTGTAAGTATGAACAGGGAGGAATTATTTTGATGATTGAGAGTGATTCTAGTGTGTTTATGGTTTTGTTCAAGTATTAAGTGGCTAGATGAATTGTTATGCTATATGTGAGGTATTTGGTTATGCAATGCTTATTTTGGGTTTGATTGGTGGTTTGATCACTGTTGTTTTGATGTATTATTCTTATTTGTGACTTTGAGGCCGATTTATATGTTGGTGGCGTGTATACTCCAGTTTTTTTTGTTATTTTGAAATAGAAAGTACCAAAACTGGATCAAAATAACAAAAAAAACTGTTTAGTGCAGGGTTGCCTCATGCTGACGCAACACTGCACCAAACAGCAATATGCATTGACAGAAAATGCTGTGACGCCAACTTGGTGGTCATTTATAAATTTGGCAGGTAGTCCCTCCACCAGGGGGATGGAGTAACTTACTACGTGCCCCTGGCGGAACAATGGGCTGTCTGCCATTATATAAATTTTCCCCTTTGTGTCATAAAGATTTTTGTTATATTATTGATTAGGTTGGTTATCAGATTCGTTGGAATCCAAGGAACTACTAAGGTAGTTGTTTTCTGAGGCATCGCATATACACAGATAGGAGTTTCTGAAATAACAAATTTTCCTTTTAAGGAGATTGTTTGTCTAATTAAGGTTGGTGTGTTTTGCTCCTAAGCGCACAGGAGTAAATGCATTAGCCAGGGTAGATCTGCCTTGTGTGTATTTAGTTGAACCAGTACCGAAACGGTGCTGCTCTTGTTTCTATTGTTTGTAAGATTTGCTTTACTTTAACTTGCTTATTCGTTCCTATTTATGTTGAACAGACATGTTTTATTTTGTTTTATTTAGTGTAAGTTCATTGAGAAAAGGGCTTCCCATTTGTTTTCCTCTTTCACGGAGAAGCCGCACTGTGATTGCTTAGTCATCTAGGGAGCCACGCTGGGATTGCTGACACGTCACTGCAAAGCTGCACTGTCATTGGTTGGTTGCTGACAGAGCCGCGATGTGATAGGGTGACCTGTAACAGAGCCACACTGGATTCAGTTGTTGTTCATTGATATATTTTGGTGTGCTTTTTCGATCATTTTGAGTGAAAATAATGGGTGTTGTGTTGAAAAAACCTAAGGTTACTGTTCTACCTTTTATGGAGGGCTAGAAATTACCTGTCGAGGGAATGCCTGCATACAAAATGAAGACTGACAGTGAGTTTTATATGTGTACCTGGATTTCTGAATGGCATGAATACACTGCTTCTGATAAAGAATTACAGTTACCATCAGGGGCGGCTCCTCCATGTGGGCGGAGGAGTGTCGCCCCACTGCTTCTCGCAGTGTGAGAAGCAAAAACATAAAATAGTATAAATACCATTTTATGATTCTGCTTCTCGCACTGCGAGAAAGCAGAAGAAGGGTTTGGTTGGGGCGGGCGGGTCGGGGAGGAGTGGCTAGCCCAATGTTGTGGGCGCTGACTGTTTGGTCGACCCCAGGGCCGACCAAACCAGTCATGCACACTCTCCCATTTTCTCCATGTAGGCTGCATGCAGCCTGCATGGAGAAAACGGCCCCCCCATTGAAGCCTGTACGGTCGGCGTCCCAGCCAATCATAACGCTGCCATTGAAGCGTTGTGATTGGCTTATGGGAGGGGAGGGAGGCTGCCTGCGGCTGCTTCCTGTGAGGACGGACGAAGCAACGCAACGCGGGACCGGACCACCGAAGGTAAGTTTTTATTTAAAATGAATCCCCCCTGCGATCCCCTCCCCGTGCTACACCCGCCCCCCCACCGCGAGTCATGCCGGCCGTGACTGGTTACCATTTCTCTTTATGAATTTCTTGTGACCTAGCCCATCAATCTGCTAAACTTGCGACCAACCCCATTTATGTCACAGTCCAAGGACAGCACTCAAACAACATTCTTTATTTATCTCAGTGGTGTCTTTCCTAAACCAGTACTCGATCACCAACGTCACTGGTTGAGTAACTGGTTCGTCCCTTCCAGCTTACTATGTTATTGTGACATTCGTTCACCTCTGAATTTCTTCAGCAGTGCTGGTGGTCAATGACCAATCAGGGGCAGTGGAATTGTGGCTCTTAGTGGCCTTTGAAATAGCATGGATGCAGGTAAACACTTGGTGAAGCAGTGACGGGTTTGTAATATGCTTTGCGAACATTGTATATTGCCCATTCTGTGCCCCTTTTCTCTGCAATCACAACGTGCATGGCCTTTTCCAAGGTTCTCATGAAGCGATCCACTTTCCCAATGGCTTGTGGCCAATGATGAGTGATTCACTGGTGTTGAATGTTTAGTATTTGAAGGAAGTTATGAAACTCAGCCCTCTGGGAAGGTGGCCCATTGTCCTGCCTTGTATGTTGCCTTATATTTCTATTAGGAGCTCCCTCTCCTTTTTTCGTGCCTTTGCTTAGATGCTCATTGTTGCCTTATGCCTTTAAGTTGTATATTTATTTGCCACAGTTGATGCATTTATTTACATTATTCTGAAGCAATGTGAATTGCATTTATCATGTGTGTTGATTAATATGCTTCTAGCTCATATAATAATATATTCCTTTGAAGAGCTGCATAGAATTTTACATGAATGGGCAAGAGAATTCTCACATCATATTTCTCACTTTACATCTTGAGTACAAGATTTAACTTTCTCAAAATAAACTCTTTGTGTAGTATAAATGAGCTGTGAAATGGATCCGAGCAGCGTGGCTCCGAGCTCAGCCACTCCAATGTCATCAGTGCCGTTTGTCTCATAGTATGTTTTTCTGTAGAGCCATAACTAAACCTATTCCTGCACAGCGGCTCACATCAGTGCCGGCTGCTGGACTTTGAAAGCGGTGTAGTGCAAGACCAAATCCTGAAATTGACTCCACAATTTGGTGTAGCAAGTAGCACAACTACTCCAAGAAGTGCTTGAGCTTGTTCTCTCCCCGAGAAAATGCTTTCAAAAGTAGGATGAAATGGTGCATTTTCCAGTACAATTCCCTTAATATTCAGACCAAACGCAATAGATTGTATACACATTTTTAAAAGCACACTCATACAATACTAGAAGTTCCTTGTTTGCCAAGGAAGCCTGCCCGTCTGAGGTTTCAAACTATTGAACCATCATGTCAAAACCTTTGATGCTTAGAGAGCAGGCATGTAGGAATCCTTACAAATGCAGTGTAATATTATATCTGCTTACTTAATATTTACAGACTGTGCTGAAGCCTTCACTTTAATTTACTCTGTGCTGAGCTTGGCTTGAAATAAAGTTTTTAAAAATAACAGTGTGAAATTTTTGTGAGTGAACTTGTGGTAAAAGATTTTCAAAACAAACAACAGCAATACATCAGAAGGACTGGCAGTCTCTGACAGGTTATGATGTGCCAGATATTCATTATCTTCAGGTGAGTTGAGAGAGGTGTGTGGGTCATAATTTATCTGTTGCTTCTTCTCATTAATGATATTTTGGTCCAAACCTGTGCTTTTGAAAGGGATAAGCAGGATCTATCAGGGCGTGTTCACATGACACCTGGGAAGACATAATAGTCTGTTTTGATAGCCTTCTGGAGACCATGGATGGTCAACACCTTTTGAAGTTTCAGAAAAAAGTGTTCATATGATGTGGACTCTGACACTTCCACCTTGGTTACTTGGGGCATGCGTCGATTTACACAAGTACATATTTACCATTCAGTGTGGTGCAAAACTCAACACTTAGGCCATCCTTACAAATGGCCTATAAATCCTTTTATTTGGAATTTCACAACATAAAAAAACTGATAAAGACACTACATAATTGTACATTATTAGTAAATATTATTAGTGAAACATTTGATTGAGCATGAATATGATACTATATGAAATATTGCAAACACAAGGAGATGAAGGACGGAGCACTGAAACTTTTCAGACACTCACCCCTAGTCACAGATCTGGGTTGAATCCATCATCGTTCTTTAGCTCACTTCGCCACCCCAGTTCAGACCCAGCCATATGCAAATCAGTCTTGGCCCTGGCTGATGAGAGGTGCTACTTGTGACAAGTGTGCTGAAAGATCACTTACTGAAGGGGACACAACAAGAGAGGTGGGGGTGCACAGTAGACCTAGAAACACACCTGTATCTGTAACCACATCAAGATAATGAATTGGAATGATTTGTATTTGTGTGATCATATTCAAATGTTAAAATGGTGAATAAATGCTTTAAGTATTCACCTTCACCAAGCCCTGGGGACAGCAGGCCCTGCGGGTGTGAAGGCCACAGGTTCCTGCTGGAGTCTACTGGGAGATCTGAGAAACAGGAAGAATCCAGACATAAAACCAAGGACAGACGGTATCCAGGAAAATTCACCTGTTCTGTAGTAAAAGTCAGCCACAATTGGGTTGTGGTGAACTATAAAGCCGCTGGGCAACGGTGCCACTGCTCCTGCTGCACTAACATTTCTACACCAGTCATACAGTTGTCCAACCATGCAATGGGGCTCTCTGAGACAAACCACCCAGGCTCCGGCCAGGCAACACTTCAGACAAGACATGCACGCTCCAACCTGCAACCAATCATTCATGGGGGGAAACACTGCAAGAGCAGAGGCAGGCTAACTGATGAGCGACAACACATAGCATAACACATGATCCTTCTGCCCAGACACTCATGAAGAAGAGTGGAAGTCACGAGCGAGCGTGGTGGGAGGCACAAGAGCACCAAGGAGAGCTGCCACCATCCGTTATAAGAGAAAGAAGTTTCTATTGTGCAGATCTATGTAAAGTGCACTCAAAATAACAGTTTAGAGCACTTTTGGTAAATAAACAATGAAGGACGACACTGAATGTACCCGATATATATCAACAATTTCCTTTTGTGGCGACATTATTTGCAGATGTAACGTGCCATCTGAATGCTGTTTCTTGCTTCCTTTAACCTTGCAGAATCCCCGTGAAATTGCCCTGTTAATGGGCAAATGCATATATTACTGATATTTAATCAATTTTCAATAAAATCGCTCCTGCACACATCAATGATTTTTTAAATATTATTGCTTTGCTTGCTTAACCTCCTGTGAATTGGACCTTTTTATAGCGCTAGGATGCTCATTGGGTCTGGTCTGCGATGTATAAATCTGCAAATGAATACATTAATAATTTTGTCGGTGATGCGGCGAGCGCATGATAAGTGGTTTTATGTATTTTTTAATTTAATTTTAACTAACCCGTCGTCTGTCGACTTTCCCCCCACCCTGTCCCGCCCCCACCGGTCTTACCTGTGCCGGCGCCACTGCTAGGGGTTTACTTCTTTACGATAATGACAATGCTGTAGTTTTGTGTATCTGTACAATTATTTCTAGTTTTATATTTTACATTTCTAAATGTTATTACTTTTTCCACCGTAACAGGCCTTGGCCTATAATCCTTCAGAAAAAAGCATGCACACCCTGGCCTGCAACCACAGATTTAGTAATCAGTTTGCATCTCACATTTCCACTTCTTTCCAGAGTGTGATAAACGGCACTTCAACAGCATGTGTGTCAATAACAGAGTGCACATTTAGATCACGCACTTTACAGTTTGCCATTTTTGCGGCATTTCACAGAGTATCAAAATTAACGTAGAGTATCATTTATAGCACTGGAACATAGAGCATGATGCAGCTCCCCTTGGCAGTTCTGTGCCGTTAGGCAGTCTGTACACTCAAGACCACCCATGTCTGTGCATTCACCCCAAGTGCCTGAAGAAATAATCCTAGCCCATCCATGCCAACCCAGCTCCTACCCCAGGAAACTGGCTTTTTATTATTCAATCTTAGCTCATAGAGCTCTGCCCCATCAACACGCTCTTTCATCATCAAACCTGTCTGTTTTCCATTTCTATCATTCTAGTCCCAAAAAACCTTCTCAAATATTTTTTCTGGACTGTGCTGTGTTATCATCCTAGTTGGCACACCTCTCCATCCAGTGGCGGCTGGTGACATTTGAAAGTGGTGAGGCGTAAGATTATTGTCATACTGCACTACGGCGAGTGAGCGCAGCGAGCGAGCCTGAACAACCTACCCAAGAAAATTTTGAAAAAAGAGTGGGCAAATGATGCATTTTCAAGCAAACTTGAGGAAGCAGGAAGGTTAATAAAGCAATACGATTGAATTATTTATCATTTAAGAAATTGCTGGGTGTTGGATTTCTTTTTGGGAGGTTATTACACAGAGGACCACACAGAGATGTTGAGAGTGTGGCAGAAAAAAAGTATGGTAACAGACAGCAAGATAGAGTGTGAAAGAGAGAGCTCACCTGTGCTAACTTTTACAGTGTCCACTGTTTCTGACACCTCACACTATCCACCAATGCCACCTTCACACGCTGCCCATGAGAGCCAGCTCATCTCTGCCCACCAGTGCCAGCTTCACACTGTCCTCAAGCTCCTTACAGTGCTCACCACTGCTTGCTTGTTGGAATTCAGAATGAGGTGAACTGGCATATGAGGCCTCTTTGTGCCTCATGTGAGCTATGGCTGTGCTCCTCCACCAATAGTGTTAACCGGGTATTAAATTGTGAAAGACTGAGGACTTCAAAGGGAAAAGTTTAGGGGATCTTGTACTGGTGAAAAAGGTGCAATGCAAGGTAGCTTTCTGACCGAAGAATATTAAAAGTAGAGATGAGCACATGAAAATGTGAGGCGTTTGTGTAGATCACTTCTGAACTAGCCCTCTTCTGTGAGGGTTATTGAAGTTTGCGCTACTGCTGCAATGCCTCACTTTTTTTTTGTGAAGTTTATGTTAGATCTTTCACAGTTTTCACCAATGCTTCCAGACCAGTATGACTGATAATGCACACTTCCCCAGTCATTTTCGCCAATATGCTGTTATGAGAACCAGGAATTGGGCCCCTGGTGAAGTTTTCGATCTTGGCCTCACAAACCCTTCCTAAAGGCCTGACTGTGTGTGTGGGAGGGTGAGGATGGCTGATGATGACTCTTGTGAAGGCTAAAAGCGGGTTCTTGAAATGCAGTGTGCATAAGGTTGGTTCTCCCTCTTCTGAAGGCTAAGAGTGGGCTGATAGCAGGTGTGTATAAGGCTGAGTCTTGAAAAGCCATGGTGAGCACTGAGAAATGTGACTAGAGCTGTGGCTAGCAGGTGTGGATCCGTGATGGTGGCAGTGAAGCACTATTTGATCCCCGGCCAATAGACACATTTCACAAATCCTAGATTTAAAAAAAAATACATTTTAAGTGTAAATTTACAGGCATTCTTACCAAAGGTTTTCTTCTTGCTGCCAAACTCAGACACTCAAATAATCCTTTCTGAATTACGTATGCCAGCCATACATGACAGATCAGATTCCAAAATCAGCTGTCACCCACAAAAGTATGTAGTGATGGCTCACACACTCAACTTCGCAAAGTTTTCAAAGGCATTGTGGAGCTCAAATGCTGCACACGGGGCTGAATGTGGACATCTTGCTGACATGACAGGTAAATTATATGTGCAATGTAGCCTTCAAGGCAAACCGCACGCTTGTACCTATAGTTTCTGAAACTCAGCTATTAAAAAAACACCCATTTGAAAAATAAATGCAAGTGAAACTCAACTTTTCGTACTTCAGGAAAAGTAAAAAACTTAAGACTCTAGAGCCGTGTAATGGCATCCAATAATATTCTGCAGGACCGGTGATGTCACCAGGGCTGTCACCGAGGTATTGTTAAGTTTTTAATACCATAACCTTTCACCTTTGGAGACATGGATACACACTATGAGCCTGTTCACAAAGTCATGGTAGAAAATCAGAAACCTACTTCCATATGTCTTCTGTTACATTTGCAGGATTTTTCGACCCTTTTCAGCATTCACAAACATACCTCGTTTACTTCCACTGACGAATAGCAATCTGAAACCATGGCAACTATGCATACCATCATGGAAAACCGAACTCTTAACATGGACTGGAGCTGAGGGAGGTAGACATGACCTCAAAACTGATCCTACATAACCTAAAAAGGAAAAATGAGAGCACATTTCCATGCACCATTAATCCTCTTGTCTCCGAATCGCCTTAAATTGTGGGTGAACTCCAATTCAACACACACCCAAATCCTGAGGCAGAAGGACGAATCCATACAGTCTAAAACACTGTACACTAATGAGAGCAGAGTTAAAGAGCACAGAGCAACCCACTCTCCCGATACTATAATTCCCCAGACCAACCCCGAGCCACAGAATAAAACCACTTGTATTTCCTCAGGAGAACCCCTATGCCTCTAGTCCATATGTGATTATGATTACGTCATGTGGTGGCCTAAATTGCCATGTGATGCTCTGCTAGTTGCTAACCTACCAAACTTTGATTTGCCATTTACTCTATTTGCAACACCCACATTCTTGACACTTTGGTGTGAATGTATTGTAACATTAAATCAAAGATAGTGTTTTGCCTTAAAACACAGCCCCTCCAAGAGAGCTATAACAGAAAGTCGGCCGGGCATATTTCATACTTTATTTGGAAGTAAAAAAACAATTTATTTTGTCTGGGCCTGTGCCCAGAATCGAAGAGAACAGATCCAATAGCATCTGAAGTATCTGATGAGAGGAGTGCTTATACATCTTATTTTTGTGAGTTGCTGGAACGTCTTTCCCCAAAGGACGCAGACATACAAGAAACCTTCACTGTTATTTAAAATGCTTTATTAATATGTTAAAGCTCTGCTTTATTGCAGAATAAATGGAGAAGCATAATTGCGGTTATAAGCATTATAGTGGGGAAAATGAAAGCAATACATGTAATTAATATAAACACTGAGAACACGATAGATGGCAATCAGTAATGGAGTCCCTTCTTCCCTGATCATAGCTAATGTGTTCATTAGTAAGAAAATCGCGCCAGTATTAAGAACTTTCTAAATTTCGCGCCCTCCTACCAGCTCATCATTAAAAAAATTCCAGTCTATTGCCCTGCCCGTGAACAAGGCCAGTTTTTGTGAAGGTATCGTTTGCCAGATCGCGATCAAGAAAGATGCTCCTTCTGAAATGTCTGAAGCGCCTTTCTCCTCCAGAGACTCTCGCACGAGCTTTATGTAATATTTCTCAACCTTATTTTGGGAAAATTAACCCCATGATTTATCGTGTACAGTGAGAACAATATCGTGAACTCTCTTACACATTTGTTCAGTTTCCCTCCGCTTTTCGGTAAATATCCCAGATAATGAATGTATATATCAGATGAGCCAGAAATACACTATCAAAGAATAATTAAAGAATTCTTATTCTCAAATTGCAAGCACATAAACGAAAATGTGGATAGCGGTTATACATGTTAAAATATATGTGAAGTCTTAGGCAACAATGAGCCTGTCAAGCAAATATACTTTATGAGAGGAGTTCGAAGGCAGGAATAAAGCAAGGAAAGGAGCATTTCGATCTCCAAGTATTTTGAGCAGCCGCGGCCGGCATGCTCGTGGGAGGGGGTGCGGGGGGCGCGCGGGTGGTCGCGGGTGGGGAATAAAAAAATAAAAATAAAACCTACCTTACCGCCGGAGCCGCCTCCGCTCCTGGCCGGTGTGATGGTGCAGCCGGGTCCAGAACAGGAAGCAGCCAGCAGGCAGCCTCCTTCTCCGGCCGGCCCTAAGCCAATCACAACGCTGCAATGGCAGCGTTGTGATTGGTGAGGCGCAGCGGAGAGCGCCCCAGCCGGGCCATTTTCTCTATGTAGGCTGCATGCAGCCTACATAGAGAAAAAAAGGGAGAGTGCGCATGACAGGGTTGGTCGGCCCTGGGGCCGACCAAACAGTCAGTACCCACAACAGAGGGCAAGCCACTCCCCCCTTGCCCTCGAGCAGGACCGCCCACCCGCCCGCCCACAACCAGGCACTCCAGGCACTTCTGCTTTCTCGCAGTGCGAGAAGCAGAAACATAAAATGGTAGTTTTACCATTTTATGTTTCTGCTTCTCGCACTGCGAGAAAGCAGTGGGGCGACGCCCCCACGCCCCTATGAAGGAGCCGCCACTGTCTCCATCTCATGGCCAAGTCGACGACATCCTAAATGTGCATCCGCCAGGGCCCCCAGCCCATGCACAGTACTGACCCAGTCAGCGTACTATGCTGAGGGTGCCCCCTGGAGCTCACCCCCCCACACTGTTGGGGCCACGGACACTAATGCGTCAATAACATGCTGTTACTCGGAGTGTCTGGGAATACATCCTGTATTCAGACAATTTACCCATCATTTACACCGTTCACTCTTCACTTTCATGCTCAGCCTGCACTCACAGTAATCACACTGCACTCACGCCGTTCCCCCTGCACTTACTCTGCAGTCACATGAGCACACCACTCACCCTGAACTCACATGACACTCTACTCACCTGTGACTCTCACCCTGCATTCAATCATAAACAAGCACATCACTCACCATGGATTTACTCCTCCCACTCTGCAACTGCGCACAAATTCAAATGGCCACATCACTCCCTTCACTCACATCCCTCACCCTGCACTCACTCCTCTCACCCTACACTCACACAGGCACATCGATAACCCTGCACTCACATAGGCACTCCTGTCACTCACATAGGCACACCACTCACCTTACATTCACAACTCTCAAACAGGCACATCACTCACGCTGGACTCACACCACTCACCCTGCACTCCCTCCTCTCACCCTACACTCACAAAGGCACAGTGCTCAGCCTGCACTCACACAGGCACTCCATTTACTCATCACTCATGCAGCTCACTATGCCTGCACACAGGCACAATGGTCTGCCAGAACTCGCAGGGACACACCACTCTCCCTGCACTCACTCCTCTCACCATGCATTTGCCAGGTACTCCAATAGCTCAGGCTTCACTCTCACTGCTCACCCTGCACTCACACAGGCACACTGATCAACCAGCCCTCACACTCCTCACCCTGCATTTACACTGCTCACACCTTTCTCCCTGCGCACACTCCTCTCACTCTGCAAGCACTCCTCTCACCCAGGATTCTCATGTGCCCTCCTCTCACCTTGCACTGATTTTGCTTGCCCTGCACTCACATCAGCACACCTTTCACCCTACACTCACGCCACTCACACTGCACTTACTCACACTATTCACCATCACCCAGCACTTGCAAGAGCATGCCTCTTACGCTGCAGACGTAAAACTTACCCAACTCTCATGACTTTACAAAGACAACCACAAAATACCTGCTCTTTTCTTAGTACTAGATGCATAGTGTGTTACATCTGCAACTATGAGGCTGGTGCAAGAGGGGAGAGTTGACTGAAGATGTAGGATGAAGCGAAGAGGGATATCAAGGCTGAGGCTTTGAGAGGATGGTGTGGGATTGAGGATCAGTCTGAGGCTATGGGGATGATCTGGGAACGAGTGGTAATGTGGTACAGGAGGAGAATACATGCAAAGGCTGCAGAGGGGGAAGCAGGCAGGCACAACAGGCTAAATATGATGATAGAGGCTGTGTGCTGGTGAGGGAATTGAGCGGGGACTTCACGCCAGTGGTGTGTTGTGGGTGGGGGAAGCAGGACTTGCTCCAGAGGTACTTTTTAATCATGCACCTCAGCCTCGTTGGCGTGGACAGGGGCCTGCTGTTTTTGCTGCTGCTGAAGCCACAACATAGATCAGCATTTGGACCCCTTTGGCCTGCATTGTGGTAGTGCCCTGTGGAAGCAGGTACCACAGTGGAGAGCTGTCTGAGTCTGTGGCACAGGCACCAGCTTCTGTAGGACATAGGACACTGGGGCTGAAGCACCAACATTATTTTGGCTGAGAGGCTGGGGCTCGTGAAAGCACACTAAAGCCTGTGGAGTGCATAGGAACATGGACATCAACATTGAAGTTTTCTGTTTGAGGTTTTCTGTTCATCTTCTCAATTAAGACACATGCAGTTTCTACTGCTGCACAGCATGAGCAAAGGAGGGGTGGGGGTTTTGATTGGTGCTATAAAATTGACGCTACAGCCTTTCAGGGTTGTCATTGTGGTAGCCAGTCACATTTATAGCAAGCTCCAATGTTTTAAAGGAGTTTGAATGTTCACCAGTTATCAGTTGAATTCTGACATTTATACATGAAATGCAATCTTCAACCTTTCACCACTTCACTGATTAATCTTTGATTGTTTCCAAAGATATAGGCTGAAACTTGTTTTTAAACTTTTTGCATAGTTGCCCATTGTCATGTATGATGCTTTCAGCCAGTCCTGGCTTTCCATTCACCTCAATGCTTCATTCTGGGACATGTCTTTTTTTTAACATTGTTTGTTGGGTCTGAAAATCCCAACATGCAAAGTGTTACTGGGTAAAAAGCCATGATTGCCGTAGGAGATTCATGCATTTCATAAGATATTTCATTTTAGAAGGTGGATTAGTTAATTTCCAATACTGTAACTGCTTGATCTACAAGAGAAACCAAATACAAGCCCTGCACAGCTATTTTAAGGAACTGCGCATTTTCATTCACATCATAACAAGTTATAACTTGTAACAAGCATTGAGAAGGCCATATGCTATGTTTTTCAACAGTGTACAGAGAAAATGTTTTTACTAAGCTTCACTAAAAGGCAAGACAAGTATAGCAGGGGCAACAGCAGTGCAAGCTTTTTCTAATGTAATAAAATTATAATAATACCACAATAAAAGCAGAATTGACCAATGGGAGTCTGCGTGTGTGTGTGTGTGTGTTGTGGCAGAGTACAAATGTATGAAAGACTGCAAGAGATATAGTGAGAATGAGAGTGCTTAAAACTGTGTGGGAGAAACAGTGTCTGTGTCAGTATGTTTTTATGTGTGAGTGACTGTGTGTTATGCTTGCAAATGTGATGCTGGTCTGGCATACTGGAGGTTATTCTTGCCTTATGGACAAGAGCACTAATAATGTATGGGAGGTGTTACCCATGGCGAAATCCTGGCCCTGACACACTAGAAGTCATTCTTTTTTTTTGTAGAATTTTTTTATTGTTATTAACATCAAACATAGCTGATTATAATCACAAATATTTCCCGGTGCATATGCCATACAAGGTAGTGCCGTAGAGTGGACAACGTGTACATATTTTCGCTTCCCTGTCTCACCCATGAGGTCCGCCTTTACAATACACAAAATTCCCACATGTGGATAGTCGTCTGTGTTTATCAGTCACTCAGTTCCGGATCAAATTCATCAGGCGGGGGGGGGGGGTGCATATGTTCCCTCGAAATGTATTCCATTTTCCCCACACTCGCACCCATTTTCGGGGACACCCTCTATGGATAAATACTGCCTTTTCCGCTACCTTAGCACTGTCTAAGTCACGACACCACTGCTGGTGAGAGGGGACCGTATGTGCCCCCCTACAAGTAATTCTTAGCATACGAGGTGCATCCACAAAAGAATGCCGGAACTGACATTTGAGGTCATTCTTGTCATAAGAAATCTTACTTGTTTTACAGGGGGTGCTGATCAGGGGTGGGAGAAACTGGCGGAGATGCACTACGTGGAATTTCGCTGAGTTGCATTAAAACTCTGTGGGATTCCGTGGAGTTCCGTGAGTGGGCGGAGTTGACCCACTCGCACGTCGCCCACCCCTAAAATTCCCATTTCAACTAGGACTCCACTGCTTGGACCATGACCATAGGCAGCACTGGCTTGGTTGTGGAGGCGGCTCTCATGCTCTACTGGGCACACAGAGATCGTACCGAGGTCTGTAGGATCCATGTACCTGCTGCGCTGACAGTCAAGTAAGTCTCCTCTCTGTTGCCACTTTTTCTCTCTCTGGGCAAAACGCGCAGAACCCTGCTATCCAGCATGGGTGGGTTCCACACCCATGCTGCAGTTCTCCCGGCTGAGCTCCTCAGTTTGTATATTTGTACAACGGTACCGGGCAGTGCTTCCTAACGCCTCTGCAGGGGCCCCTCGGCTGTAACATGGAAGCGCTGGGGCCCCTCAGCTGTAACCCAGAGCAACCTCAGGGTACATGGAAACCAGCAGCGTTGTGTACAGCAGGCATGACATGCAGCACCTAGCAGGCACCAGTGTGCGATGAGGGGATAGGCATGCGGAAAGAAAGAAACCCAGTTTCCAGCATAGGCAGTGCACATCTAGTCATCATAACAACAAACTGAAACGTCCCTAAAAACAAACTAAAATCACAAAATGCCATGGAAAGAGTGCATAAAATTAAAAAGTAAAACAACGATCTACAACGTTAATTCTGGGGTCTCCTCCTCCTGGTGAAAATTGAAAAAGCAGATCTGTAGCCAGTTTCCAGCGAGATTGCAAGTATGCATCAAGCAGGAACAACGTTTCTGCTGACTTCGAAATTATTTTAAGATTAATTTAATTATTATAGCTAATTATATTAAATAGCTAATTATTGAAAATGACATATGGGCTAAATGCCTCATTCTCCACTGACTGTTAGACGTGATACAGGCACTCAGCACGTCATGGGTGCAGACAAGTCAAGGGATGTCGCCTTTCACCGAAGGAGGGAGGGGTCAGATGTGCTGCTGTGACCCCATTTCCCAGCATTGAAAGTGCAAAGAGGTGACATGCATAGAGGGCCCCGGGGCCTGAGGGGCCACTGGCATGCAAAGAAAGCCTGAGCACCGGGGCTGGATACATCTGTGCCGTGAGATACCGTTATCGCCCTACAAAATGTGCTTGGTCTGTTATACAGCAGGGAGGGCATGATGCATGAATAAGGGGTGGCCCAGGCGATGCATGTAAAGAGTTTGCTTGTGGTCTTAGTTTCTGCATGTTTGACGTGAATACTAGTGGTGGTGGGTGCCTGTAAACTCTGTTACGCAGCATAGGCGGAGTTTTTGACAAACTCCGCCCTCCAAGCCGAGTGCGGAGTGACAAAAACTCTGTGAACTCCGCCAGCGGAGCAGAGTTTACCGCCCACACCTAGTGCTGATGGCAAAATGCTGACCCTTGTAAACCGGGGGTTCGTTTTGGCAGTACCCATGACTATGGGTGGAGCGTCTATGACAAAACTGTGGTGCTGGCTTATTGTATGTAATCCTTTTTAAAAGGATCTCACCTACAAAAAAAAGCCGCCTTCGGCATAGTGGAAGTAATTTTTGACTTATGACATTTGAAAAAAATGGAATCTACACCTAGGAAAGGCCAGGTGTCCCCGGGAAACACCATGAAAGTAATGCCATATTTGTGAATGGCCTTTCAGGGTCCATGGCGTTAAAGCAAATTTGACCCAAACTTTTTCAAAAAATTCTCGGGGAGGAGCCCAGTCTCCCTGAAATCACCTACAAGAAGACTGTTTACTAGTTTTGCTTGCTGGAATTCAGGGGAAGTATCACACCCCACCTATTACAAAGATCTTTAGCTGCCACTGATGAGCAGAATTGGCGGCAGTGTGCAGAGGGGACAGTGTAAGAGTAAACTCTGCACTGTGTCTGCAGAAAAGACAGGAGCAGGGATTTGGCAATGATGTAACAGCATTGTCTAATCTTAAAATGGACATCATTGCTTGCATTTCAAAAGTGGCTAAGCTTGTCACTCTCTTCTCCTACCTGAAATTGTTCCTGATTTAAAGTCAAATTTATTCCATGTGGTCCAGGCCATACCAATTACTCTCTGAATCTGGCTCCTGTGGCTGAAAGGAGCTAGTTGTGTGTGGCCTGCTGAAATGGGGGAGTGTGAACTAAGACAGTGGGCTGGTGTGGGAGGATGGATAGGCATGAGGCTGTTGGAGCTTCAGTAGCTGGTCTGTCCGTCAGTGCACTGGGATGGGCAGGCAGAACAAACTGCTTGTTTTGCACAGCACAAATGTAAAAAGGAAAGGTAAAAACATATGCGCAGAAGCCTTTGCATCATTATGGTGAATGTCACAGCCATTTTGAATAAGGGAACATCCTTACGGAGAAGCTCTATTCACCAATACGATTAGCCTATCAATAAAAAGATAGTCCATGCTGTAATTAATGCACACAGTGAGCATGTCATCATGCTTCAGTAATATTATTAGCCAATACTATTACAGCATGGTAGAACAGTCCTCCCATAGCAAACTGCCACATCATTACATATTTTTAGATGGCCGAACTCCCCTCAGGAGCCCACAGGAGTATGACAAGCACTATTTCTCGATACTGTACTCAAGGAAGCAATATGTGGGAGGAAACAAAGCCACTGTCTCGGGTGTGCTTCTTAAAGCTCTTTATCTCATTTTTGCAGGTTTTTTCCGCATTTGCTTTCTCCCTTTATCTCAATGTTTCCATCTTTCTTTTCTGCCTTTTGTGTTTTTTTAGACTTTTGTTCTAAAAAAAAAGTCTAATGAGGATAAATAAGTGGAGGACACCAAACATGAGTGCAAGTGGGTTCCACTTACAACCACCAGCTCAAATTAAGCACTGCCACTAAGCCTAATATGTTGAGACCCGTTTATAAGAGCAGAAACACCCCATTGCGTAAACGACAATTGTAACTTCAATCGACAATGGGTCATGAGCATTTTCTGGACTTGACAGGATAAATAATTCACAAGCAGATAGTCCTGCCACAAAATGAATCAGTGAATTGGTAAAAGGGGTGGTGTTAATGTGCTTTTTAAAGACACTGTGAGTTGCCTAGGGACAGTGTCAAATCTTCAAAACATGTTTGTATAATATCAGGTTTGTCCTATATGTTCAAATTGCAGTTTGTCACTTCTTTCTCTCATATGGTCTATGATGATAGCTCTGAGCCCATTTCTGGAAAAGCTTGTCCTGGCCTTAGGATCTCCCCACCCCCCTCCCCCAAGTTCGGGTGTAGTTGTGCACCTGGCTTTAACTGCAGTCCAAGTACTACATATCTTTTGCGAGACCTCAGTTTCAACGTACATCTACAATATCTGTTTCCTCAGCAGCTTCCGCCACCCTTATAGCCCTCTCTCTCCTCGGTCACTCTTACCCTCGCACACTTTCTGTTGATTTCTTGTCTCTGCTTCTCCCTCCCTCCCTATCCCTGTCACACACACGGCACGCGCTGTCCTCCCTCCGCCTCTCGCCTCCCCGGCTCTCTGCGCAGCTCTCGCCTTACAAATGGCTCTCCCATGCACATCACTGCTCTCCCGGTCAATGGCGGGTCCGCCCCCGCCTTCCCTCCGCTCTCGCTGACACACGCGGTTCTCCTCTCCCTCTCTGAATGACCCTCTCATGAGGAACACGCACTTGCAGTGAGGTCCCGGGGGCACCGCGCAGACCCTTCTGCCTCACGGCTCCTCCTGGTGAGTTAACAACTTTAATGTGTGTATTGATTCAGTCTTTAGCGGTGCCCCTGGGGCGCGGCAGCAGCGTGAAGCCGCAGGGGCTCTGCCTGGTACATGCTTGCATGGTCGGGAGCGTAAGCAGTGCCTCGGTGCAAAGCACATGGGAGGGGGGGGGGGGGGGCGTTGTAAAGCTGTGCTTGGTATATGTGCCGCTCGCATCGGCGCTGGAGAAGTGTGAGTCTGTGGGAGCTTTTCTGGCACCGGGCGATTTGTCCGCTGAGCGTTGTGAATGCACCGACAGTGCGCAGGCACAGACCGGGGCTGCCTGGCACTGTACGGCCGGGGCTGCCTGGCTTTGTACAGATCGGGGCTGCCTGGCACTGTACAGACGGGGGCTGCCTGGTACTGTACAGACGGGGGCTGCCTGGTACTGTACAGGCGGGGGATGCCTGGTACTGTACAGACGGGGGCTGCCTGGCACTTTATAGACGGGGGCTGCCTGGCACTGTACAGACGGGGGCTGCCTGGCACTGTCTTGGCTCGAGGTTACGTGCAGTGAAGCAGTGTGATAGTCTAGCTTGTGGTCCCGGGTACGGAGCTTTAGCAGTGCCCCTGGTGCAGTGAAGCAGTGGGAGAGTACTTCTGCGCCCTGAATCAATGAGACACTATGCGAGTTGAGTTCTGCATTACTGAAGATACCTGGCTGGGGGTAGTTTTAACAGTGCTGCTAGTGCAGCGAAGCAGTGTGAGGGTGTAAGAGCCCTGCCTGGGTTAGGATTACAAGAGACAGATCTTTAGCAGCGCACCGGTACAGTCAGGCAGTGAGCTGGTGTAAGATCTCTGTCTAGCCTGTGATCACCTGAGCTTTTGCAAGGCTCTGGTGCAGTGAAGCAGTGTCAGGGAGTAAGAGCCTTGCCTTATTTAGAGTGATGTGAGGTGAGCTTACGCTTGCTCCTAGTGCAGTGAAGCAGTGTGAGGGTGTAAGAGCCCAGCCTGGGGTACGGCTACATCATGATTCATGATACAGATGTTTAGCAGCGCACCGGTACAGTGAAGCAGTGCAATGCTGTAAGATATGTGCCTAGCTTGTGGTCACGGGATAGATTTAGCAGTGCCTCTGGGTCAGTGAAGGAGTGTGAGGGGGGAGTAAGAGCCTTTCCTTTATTTAGGGTAACACAATACAGGCCTTTAGCAGTGTCCCTGGCGCAGTGAAGCAGTGTGTTAATGTAACTCTGTCTAGCTTGTGGTCACGCGATACAGAGCGTTATCAAGCCCCGGGTGCATTGAAGCAGTGTGATTGCTTGGGTGTGGGTTACTTGATACAGAGCTCTAGCTGTGCTTCCGTACACAGCCCCTGGTGCAGTGAAGCAGTGCGAGAGTGTAAGACCTCCGCTTAGGTCGGAACTGCATGATGCAGGGCTTTGGCAGTGCCTTTGTGTGGTGTGGGGTTGTAATGATTCAGGATTACCTGGGTGTGGAGCTTCTGCAGTGCCGTGGTGCAGTGCGACCCACAGCTGTGCGCCTAATTCACTGTAGAGGTCCGCAGTACTTGAAATGGAAAAATAGAAGTGCAGGTACTCTGTGCCAGAGAACCTGCGTGTTTCTGAGAAGTGCTGGTACTCTCCAATTAAAAGTATTACGTTTCTCTTGAGAAGTGTATTGTAGACAACTGAGTAGAATGAAGTGTGCATGGGAGGACTGTTCTTGTAAACAAAAAACAAAAAAAGGATGCACAGTCAGAATGTTGCCCAGAAAGGGCCAGCAGTGCTTGTTTTGCGGATCTGCCACTGAACTCAGGCTCTTACTGTAATGAGATGTCTCTGTCCTGCAGGTTCACTGAGGCACACTGAAGGGGGCAGAGAACCATGGTCACTGCCCCATCTCCCTGACCGGTGGCAGCCCAGGAGGATGAAGCCTCCAGAGAACCTGACTTCCCAGAGCTTCCTGTCTGCCCTGCACAGCAATGCCAGTCTGCAGTTCACCGGGCTGCACTTCCTGCAGTCCTTCAAGGCGCTTATCATCCCATGCTACTCACTGGTGGTATTCGTGGGCATCGTGGGCAACTACCTTCTCATCTATGTCATCTGCAAGACCAGGAAGATGCACAACGTCACCAACTTCTTAGTGGGCAATCTTGCCTTCTCCGACATGCTGATGTGTGCCACCTGTGTTCCACTAACGCTGGCATATGCCTTTGAACCCAAGGGGTGGATCTATGGACGCTTCATGTGCTACTTTGTCTTTCTGATGCAGCCAGTGACAGTTACTGTGTCCGTGTTCACCCTGACGGTCATCGCCGTAGACAGGTACCACGCTACCGTCTATCCACTGAGGCGGCGGTTGACCATTGGGACCTGTGCCTACATCCTAGCTGCCATCTGGCTGTTGAGTTGCGCCTTGGCAGCGCCAGCGCTGGCCAACACCTATCACTTTGAGTTCCCTCAGCTGGACCAGTCAATCTGTGAAGAGTTCTGGTTTAGCATGGAGAAGCAACGGCTGGCATATGCCTACAGTACCCTCCTCATCACCTACGTGCTGCCACTCAGTGTTATCTCCCTGTCCTACCTAAGGATCTCAGTAAAGTTGAAGAACCGTGTGGTGCCTGGGAATATCACCCAAAGCCAGACTGAGTGGGATCGTGCCAGGAGGAGGAAGACCTTCCGTCTCCTGGTGCTGGTGGTGGTGGCCTTTGGGGTGTGCTGGCTGCCACTACACATTTTCAACATAATGAAAGACATTGACATCAGGCTGATAGACAAGCAGTGTTTTAACTTGGTCCAGCTTCTCTGCCACTGGTTTGCCATGATGTCCGCCTGCACCAATGCTTTCCTCTACGCTTGGCTCCACGACAGCTTCAGAGGAGAGCTCAAGAAAATGTTCTCTTGGAAGAAGAAAAAGAAGATTAGCCCAACGGTCAATTGCGTGATGACCAGTGTCGTGCTGTAGCTCGCAAAGAGATTATCTTGTTAGCCGAAGCTCGACTGAAGGATCAGATGTGTGATGATCAGCGTAGAGCGTATCTCACCAAGAGCTGTATCTTGCCAGGATCTCCCAGGGCTAGAAGACAAAACCAGCAGTGAAATGTGTGATGATGAATACTGTGCTGTATCGTAAGATAAATTCTTCTAGAAGAGGAAAGGGAGGAAAAGGGTGCCCACAGTCTCAACAGTGCAATGACCAATGGGATGCTTTAACCAAGATGTATGCTCAGAAGATGGAGAACACCGACCACACGCACCCCTGTGTGAGGACCAGCATTGTGTAGTAGCTCATGAAGATGTTCTCTTGAAATAACCCAAAGATCAACAGCATAAGGATCGGCTTCATGTAGCAGCTCCACAAAGGTTTTTTCCTGGATTGAGGAGATAGGTCAATGGCCAACTGTGTGATGAGCAGCATAGTGTGGTAGCTTTTAAAGGTGCTCTCCTAGGAGGAGAAACTTGGCACCAATGTCAACTATGTGATTACTAGCAGTGATACAACTCAGGAGCTTTTTTATGTTAAGAACATTGAATAATCTGGCAAATGACGGACGACAAACACACTGTTGTATTTACGGGGGTGTTCTCCCAGAAGAAGGATATTGGTCCCAAAGGTCAACGTTTGATGCTGAGCATCAATATGTTACTCAGGAAGATGTTCTTTTAGAAAAAGGTTGACGCCATGGTCAATAGTGGCGCAAGTGTGTTTCTATAATTCAAAATGTTGTTCTATTCAAAGGTGGGTATCTGTGTGGTTACCTGTAAGGGACTGTAGTTCAAAAGATGTTTTTGTAGCAGTAGCAAAAGATCTGCCTCATGATCAACAATGGGATGATCGATTTGACAAGGAAGTTGGTGTTCACATGCTTCTCAGGAGGCATGGAGCTCACTGCTTTGTACACTGGTCTTCGGGGATGTCTTATGGACGAAAGGCACTTTCTCAAGAGAACGGGAAGATCTAGGACTTAAGATAGCAATGTCTGCCAAGGTCTACATCCTGACAGGGAGGTTTAGCAGAATATCAAGCAAGTGGGGTAAGAGATTTGCAAGAAGTGATCAGAGGCTAGATAATGGCATTTTTAGTTGATGGAAAAGCAAATATATGATTTTAGGTAGCAATTGAAATTGGGCTAAGCCTATCACTGCCCAATATGGGCAGAAAGTTGAATTGGGATTTTCAAGGGCTACATTTCAGGTCTTCTACTCTCACAGCCAACAGCTCAGTCAGTGCCGGATTAAACCCTGTGAAGGTCCCAAGGCAGTCGACATTTCCGGGGTCACCCTCGCAAATTATCTCCTAATACCCAATGCACCCGATTTGTTTACAAACTGCCAGCTGTCAGAAGATGAGCATTTAAGAGACAAACTGGTATGTGAATCTGAAGTCTCTGGTTTATGTACTTTAAGTTGTTAATGGGTACATTACATGAATACAGTATTTTATCTATAGAGTCTTTAATGTAAAGTTTGCGTTTCTTTGAGTTGATTCGTTTTTTTCTATCTTTTGGAAACAATATTTAAGAAAGCTTGATTGTAATTTTCCTTTCAAGATCAAAGCATTATTATTTTGATCCGTTGTCGCAGGGCCCCTAAAAAGAGTGGGGCCATGGGCCGGTGCCTACTTTGCCTATTTGGTAATCCTGAACTGAACTCAGGCACCAGCCCGCTTGTTCCCAACTAATATTAACAATTATCTTTTGACCTGTGAGAGCTAAGATGAGGATTTAAGGATTCTGTACTCAGCAAAGTGAGTGAAGCTGTGAGTGTCGGTAGAGTGTATGATGCAGGGTGAATCCTAAGCACCGTCACCTACTCCCAAAAGTGAACAGACTACCAAGCAATGAACATTCAACACGAAAAATGGTATGTTCCAGCTATTTCTGTCTACATCTGAGATTAAATTACACTTAGCTACCGACATGCTCATTTACAACGTCTTCTGCTGAACTCAGATTTAAGTTGATTTGCAGTTTGCCTGCGCATTGGAGAGATAGCTATGTTGGAAAATGCACCTGTTGTAAAATGTGTATAAGCTATCAAAGAAACAGCTCAGAATGCCGTCAAGCTCGGGTTAATAAAGCGTGTGCCATTTCTAAGTGCGTAGTAATACTGGAATATGATTGCGTAAACGCTGTGAAGAGCCTGCGGCATAAAAGCGAGCGTGTGCAACGTGGAAGTCGGTGTTCTAAATCTACCAACTACTCACAAATTCGACATTCAAATGTGAGGAAAAAGATGCAGTTGATAAAAATAATAGAAACATTCTTGTCTTAGCACGGGAGGGGGAGGTTCGGTGTGTGGTGCGTGTGCCACTTTAACAGCCCCTTTATTGCAACGCGCGTCTATCAGTCTGAACGAGAATGGTTTATAAGTACTTTGTCATTCGGGTGAGCCCGGCAATACTTGACTCAGTGCGAGGATCCGTGCTTTAGTATAGTATAGGTTCTTCGGATGGTGGAAGGGGGTGGGGGCTCAACAAGTAACACTTAAAGTCCACTTGAGGATGTATGAGCCAAGCGTTACGTTCTTCACAAACTCCCACAGGGGGTTGGAGGGGGGGGGATCTTCTTAGCTGCGCCATAGTGGACGTTCTTTGAACAGCGGAAACGCCTAGCAATAACCATTCCGGTCTTAGTGACGTTTGCCTTTCTATCCCTTTCCTTTTCAGTCCGGACGCCAGTGCCTATTAATTTGTAAAACAGAGTGAGCCGGTGCCCAAAGCTTTGCTTAGACGTCCCTGGTCCGTGCACCAGTGTCGTCGCGCCCAATACCAACCTGCGCAGTCTGGAGTTCACCCCATGACTCGCTAATACATCACCTGGGAATCCCTGCTTCCTTTCCTCAGTCATGCAGGTTACTGCTTTCTCCTTTATTGATGGGGTTTTCTTCCGGAGGTCCGCTTTGTTTGTTTTTCCCTCTTGCTCGCGCTCAATGTCTAATGAGGAAAATAAGTTCCGGACTGGTCCCCAACAAATTAGTGCAGGTGGCCCCCACCGGCAATCACAGTATACAAATAAAATATGCACGTATCACTTTACAAGCAATGCCGGACACCCTCCCAAATGTTCGCCTTGCTTACCTATCAGTTGCAATAACAGGTACATGGTTTCTTCTTTCGCGTGCACTGTCTAGCTTCACAATATTGGCAGTTTAAAGAGGTCGTGGCCAGTATGTTACTTTAAACCGTGCTGGGCAGTTTCATTCTAGAAGACCCAGGGGCCTATTCTCAAGGACTTATCACCGATTCATCGGCACTTTAGCGCCGCAAAAGTGGCGATAGATTTATCGCCCTATTCCCAAGCTGGTACTGCCAATATCGCCAGTTTTCCAGCCATAGCTGGCGCAAAAAACGTCGCCACGGATGAGAGAGACAACTAACGCTAATGATATGCAGAGTAGGCATTCCATTGCAAAAACACACGAAAACACCACTCCGCGATATTCTCAACGACCAGCCAGATCTGCGATCCGAAAACAGGCGATAAGGCGCGTTAGCAGCAGGGATTCAACACCTGCCTTTTACTGGTGTTAAGCAGGACGACAACCTGCAGCACGAAAGGGAGCCCAGCCTACAGCCACATCTGAAGACCAACAGATGCCATGGAGACAACGATCATGCAGCCTGGAGACCCAAGAGGGCCACAACACCCACCGCAACCACCCCCCGGACCCTCCCCCCCAGGTCATGAAGTCCAGTAGTCAACGGTAGTGGAAAAACAGAACTTTATTACAAATACATAAACAACAAAACGAAAAGCTCAGCCAACGCGTTCCATTCCCAACGGGGAACTTCACCAGGGCAACGTGTGGATCCAATAAACTGCAAATGCTGCGGGAACTCCCCAATACCATTCCATATCCCGAAATCAGTAGTCAGAAACCTGTAGGAGAAATGGTGACAATGGTCAAGCGTCCTCATAGTCACAAACGTAATCTGGTACAGTGTATTGCACTTGGACAAACCAGAATGCATACAGGTATGATGAATCCAGTCCAAATATGCTGTAACAGCAGTCCGTGTGCTCGTAACCTCCGCAGGAAAGAAAAGGAAGGTTACGACCACACAAACATCTGTTACGGTCTCATTATGCAGAATTCATCATACCTGTAAACATCACGGTTTGTATCATCCTGATACCCCTGCACCTTCACTTCCCCCACGCTGTGCATGAACAGCTAGAGACCATGCAAGGGAATTACGCCATAGCTGCCTTACCGGACGTGTCGGGGGCAATTGACTGCACACATGTACCACTTGTGCCCCCTGTCGACCCTGCACACAATTACCGCTACAGAAAGCACACGCATTCCATCAATGTGCAGGCAATAGTGGACCACCCGGGACAGTTCACCAAGGTCGTCGCCAACTTCACAGGCAGCGTGCATGATACATACATCTTCCGACAGTCCATCATCAACCAGCGCTTCCAGGATGGCACCTATGGCAATGCACTGCTCATTGGTAAGTACTAACTGAACACACCACACACCTCAACTTCACAATCACACAACACACAACTGTGGGAGAGCACACGTAACATAATCACATACAACATGCCAACCAACATGCCCAACTACCGGACACGACAACACAAGTAACCGTTTTAACAGGGGCCAGACATGTAGACAAACCATCCACAAAGGCAGAGCCTCTCTGCCACACAATTGCAGAATGTGGGGAGAGGTGGGAACCAAGAATGTGCGAAGGAGGCAAGTGACCCAGCAACAAGAAAGGACACAATGCCAAGTGTGGCGGAGATGTGCTGGACAGACTGCAGTATGCAGAGCACAGACATGTCCATGTTGACATCTACTGCTGGTGATTGCAGTGTAGTGGACAGTGGATGCAAACAGGTTACCCCAGGCAGTGTGGAAGACCTTGGACATGTAGCCATGTGGTCCTCCCCTGTAAGCCTGAGCAGAGCGGCCTTGGCCGGCGTGTGTCGCAAATGAATAGCCCGGGGCCCTGGGCGTGGTCCAGTTCCGGGATGGACACCACAGTAACTACTGCATGTGTCTCTGTGTCCGCCATATCGTGACCATAGGCCTACACACACGTGCCCGACCACATTCAACGGCCGTATTCACACTGGAGACGAGGTGACTACGTCCCAAGCCAACCCGCGCACATCTCGTCAGCGCATGCAGGGTCGTGTCTGCCAGGGCGGCGCCCCCCCCGCCACGAGGCCGACGCCGTGACCGGTGGTGCTTGCGCGATCCTGTGCACCTGCTGCACCCCAGCCCTGGTCCCCAGACCGGTTCGCCGCCCAGCGATGACTGCCCGCCCCTGCGCATCCAGGCCTCAATGCTCACCTGCCGCCACCGGCGTGTCTCCAAGAGGGCCCTCCACGTGCCGGTGCAACCTCCTCAGCCGATGGCTGGATTCGCACCACAGGCCCCCAGCGAACCCTGCGGCACCGCACCGCGGAGTCATGTGTGTGCTGACTGCTGCCTGTGCATACACTGCGGTCCAGCAGGGCTCACAAATCAAATCGAGTCCTGATTTGCTGGTCGCCGTATCGAGGCCAACGCATCATCGCAGGCTGCACACCCGCTCAGCTCTTCAGGTGGGCCCAACTCAGTGCAACGCAAGTCATCGCCAAGTGGAGGTAGGCCCATGCCGGACCCATGCCATTGGGTGCCACCGACTCAGTGCAACGCAAGTCACGAACCCTTTATGATTGTGTTCCGTGGATGCGGACGCCATCATGCCACCTCCGGCAGTGGGGGATGTGCTGTGGTGGGCCCCTTTTAACCGGTCCCAGGATGCTTGTTTCCATTCCAGGGAAGATATGGCTTGGCAGTTCGGGCTGGACTGTTCCCATGAGGCACAGGGTCAAGACTGATTTGCATATAGCTGTGTCTGAACTGGGGTGGTGAAGTGAGCTAAAGAACGATCATGGATTCAACCCAGATCTGTGACTGGGGGTGAGTGTCTGAAAAGTTTCAGCACTCCGTCCATCATCTTGTGTTTGCTGGGCCCCTTTTATTGGCAGGGTCACATGTCCCATGACGACTGTGCTGGATGGGTGTGGTGTGGGTGTAAACCAGCCCTCAGGGAGTGGCTGTGGCATGCTGACGAATAGACCAGTGCCCAGCAGATCACTAAAGGGAAGACCTGGGACATGTAGCTGTGTCGTCACCCCCTGTGAGCATAAGCAGAGTGGGCTGGGCTGGCGTATGCCAGTCCAGTGTAGGGGTGTGAACAATGAGCCCGGGGCTCTGGGTGTTGTTCAGTTCTGGCCTGGACAAGGAATTAACCAATGCGTGTATCTCCGTTGTAGTGTCTGCGCCACCCGGACCACAATCGGCAATGTTGCACCCTGTGACCCAAGCCCCACAACATGTGCTAATTGGACGTGAGGGGGAATCAGTGACCCTACATTCATCCATACTGTCATACTTGAAGGATCACAGACATGACACATCTGTGTGAATTTGAATGTTTTATTCACATTCAGTGGAGTGTTGCAGCTGGAGCAGTACAGGGCCATGCAAACCCCACTTTACATTGTTGCCCCGTGGAGGGCCAGCCAGCGTCCATTAGGGAAGGACAAATTCATCGGAAGAGGAAGAGTTCAGTCCACAGTCTGATTGCTGTGTCATTGGTAACCAAACAGAATATGGCAGTCCATGTCGAGGTCCAAGGTGAGTGCCGCAGAGTGTATCGGGGGACAGTGGAAGGTGATGATGCAAAGGGCCGAACCAAGCTGAAACAGGCCATATGGCGGAGATAGATGCTACCGCTTCCTCATTACCACAACGGCAGTCTCATCCACATCCTCTGACGACTGCAGCACTGTGTGGCACTGACACATCAGGGGCTGGAGGTGGATTGTCGTCCGCACTGTGTGGCAGTGACACATCAGGTGCCGGAGGTGGAATGTCTGCAGCACTGTGTGGCACTGACACATCAGGGGGCGGAGATGAGGATGGTGTAGGAGCAGCAGCATTCATCTGCGCCAGGCCTTGTGGCAGCAATGCCATGATGAGGATCTGCAGGGCATGGAAGATCCCAGCTACATGTCGCTGATGTGCAGCCGTGGCAGCCATCCTTTCCGCATCCATCCGCACCATGTCCTCCATGAGCCTCCGCATGTGTCCCAATTCCCGGCTGAGATCGCTGGAGCCACTCTGACTAGACAGGTGTTCTTGTCTCCGAGTCATGACTCCAGCGATGTCAGCCATGGCTCGTTGGAGACCATGGAGCGGACTGTGGGTGTCCATTTCCTCCATCTCATCCAGCTCCTCCTGTGGCGCTGGACTCCCACCTCCAGTCTGCATTGCTGCTTTGCGGTTGTTTGCGAGTTTCAGCTTGGTTTTGCGCTTCACATCATTCCAGCGCCTCTTGAGCTCTTCCATTGTCCTCCTCAGCACTCCGACTGCATTCACCTTGTCCAGGATGGACTGCCATATAGTATTTTTAGTTGCCAATGACACAGTGGAGGTGACAAACAGTTGTTGATGGTGTTCTACCACCTCCGTTATCAGGATCCTGTTTTCCTGCGGACTGAACCGCGTCTTCCTCTTCTTCTTCTCCTTGCCCTTCCCTGACCCCGAGGTCCCAGGCTGGTCCTCCGTGGGGCTTGTGGGGTTCGCATTGTCCTCTGTACTTGCTCCGGCTACCTCCATTGTGCTTCGCTGTTGTTTTTTTAATTTTTTTATTTGCAGCTTTTATGGTGATTTTTCCCGCATGACGTGGGAATTGCAAGCCTGGCGCTGCTTGTCACGGATTTTTCTATCGCGGTTGGGCCCATCGCAAATTTTTTAACGTTCGGGTTTCCTTTTTTATTGCCGTCGCGGCAGTTGTATCGCGGACATTTGACGCGTTATCGGGAAACTAACGCATGTTACCGCCGTGTTGAAAATGAGACGTTAACACAGAGTTATTTTCCCGCGATGGACGGTGATATGAGAAATTGCGTTAATCTATTTTGGCGAAGATTATCACACGTTCTTGAGAATATCCCCCCCAGTTTCTAGTTGCTTGTCTCTATTGCGAGCGGCGGTTACCCGTGTTTTGCGTTCGCTAGCTGGGGGAGGCAGTACACCTGCCTTTCCCAGGGTTGCAGTTGTGTACTAGCTGCACGTGAAGGAGTCGGGGACCGGGGCTCGCCTGCACATTTCAAGTCTCCTCCGATCACCTCTCACCCAATTTATTTTTGTTTTTATGGAATTTGTTGTTTCAGGTATCTATGTGGGAGAGGACAGATAACAAGAATGCTATGAAAAGACCACATTGTCAACTATGCCTTCTCTGCACGGGCTCAAAAAAGTGTTTTATGGCATAGACAGTGCCAGGGGCCACTGGAATTATGCGGCAACGGGGGACCAAATCATGCAACAGAGATGACTATATAATGCGGCAAGAAAAAGCACATTATGCTGCACATTAAAACACCCTACTACAGAAGTATGCGAGAGAATGGTGGCTAGCTGGGCGAATGGCCTTCCACTGTTCAGAAAGAAACACGTTGCAGTGCTTTTAGTAACTTTTGATCCGAGTGAGCTGTAAACAATTTTTTTTGTTGAAATTTGAAGACAATGCAGCAGGTGATGGATGATGTGGCCAATGTGGCAAATCCATAGCTTTTCGGAAAACGCTGCTGCATCGCATAATTCCAGTGGCCATGGACAAAGAGGGCAAAGGCCCAGGCCCCACCTTCTCAGATGCTCTCTCTCTGCTTCTCCCTCCCTTTAAACTTACTCTTAGCTCCTTAAGCTTACCTTGCCTCTCTTTATCCTTCTCCTTGCCCAGCATGGCGACTGATCCACCCACCTTCTACTTATTTCTATTTTTCACGCACTACTCTCGGCTCTTCCAGATCGCAAGAATGTTTTGCACTCCTTGGTGTTTACTACATGCACGTGGAGATGTGAAACACGTATCCATATCTGACAGGGTATTGATAATGTAACCCCACTAACCCCCTCCCCCGTGTTCCACATGGTTTGGGCCTGATGTGTACACGAGACAGGCTTTCTCCAGCAACTTGCCAGCTCTGCTGAATGGATGAACCAGGAGCTGCCACTTTCTGATAAGAGCTGGTGGGTGGTCTGTCCAATTAGCCAGGTTTGTGTAACCACTGCTGCAAAGATAATAACACCGGGATAACAAGGCTGCAGGGTGGGCATGCAGCAAGTGCTCGCGGGGAGAGAGCATCACTCAAGTGCTAGGAGCTGCTTGCATTTCCTTCCTTTGTGCAAAAAATAGAATGTCTTATAGATAGCTTCATGTTAAGGGATTGGCCTCTTTATAAGACTTCCCTTTCTGGTGGATGATGTAGGGCGGGGGAAATTCTTAATTATAAATGAGCACCCCGAAGAATTCAAATATTTTTCTATGTCAAAGAGAAACAAGGTTCCCCGAATTTGCCTGAGGCCAGAGCCGGCCCTTGCTCGCATAGCCCTGAGCGTAAATACATTCGGTGCCCTGGCGGCTGCTGGTGAATATAAAATGAGGCAGTAGAGGGCCTCTTATCTGTTCACAGCCCATGAGGCACAGGGTCAAGACTGATTTGCATATGGCCTGGTCTGAACTGGGGTGGCGAAGTGAGCTAAGGAACGATGATGGATTCAACCCAGATCTGTGACTGGGGGTGAGTGTCTGAAAAATTTCAGCGCCTCGTCCATTATCTCCTTGTGTTTGGTAAATATTCATGCAGCACACAAACAGTAATAAAGTGAAAACACAACACAAGAAAAATCTCACACTAATTTAGAAAAATAGAGAAATGTAATAAATCAAATGAGACCAAAACGACAAAAATCTAATTGGTAGAACCAGAAATATGCAATTTTAAAGGTTTAAGCAAAAATAGCACCAAGAAGCAAAATGCAATAATTGTGGGTATCTGGTCACGCTAGACTGAGACAAGGTCTCTAGTTGCTGTTGGTACTTGAGTCACAAGTTCAGGCTGACCTCGATAGAGTGCCTGTCGCATACAGGGACCAGGTAGATTTCGCTGAAAAACTCAGATGCACAGAGTTCAAAACTTAAGGATTTCACAGGAGGAGGTCAACTGATGCCAGCCAAGGTTCCAGGACGTGGGAAGGCACTTCTTGGAGATCAGGAACTCACTCCATCGGAGGCCAGGACTAATTGTAGCAGTTCAGCTGGGCAGTTCCAGGGAGTTCTGTGGAGCTTGTTGTGTCCCTGTAGCTAAGGACAGGAGATAGGTCAACTAACCCTTGGAGTCACTCTTGTAGTCCTGTGTTCAAGGAGATGGTCCTCTCTTCTTTAAACAGCAAGGCAGGCCTCAAGCAGCAGGGCAGGCCTCTGAAGAACAAGGCCGGCCTCAAGTAGCAGGGCAGCCTCTGAAGAACATGGCAGGCCTCAAGCTGCAGGAGCCGGTAGCAGCAGGGTAGTCCTCTGAGAAACAAGACAGGCCTCAGTCAGCAGGGCAGTCCTCTGAGAAACAAAGCAGGCCCTCAAGCAGCAGGGCAGTCCTCTTGAGTGCAAGGCTGTCTTTCTGTAGTCTTTTGTGGGTCCAGGAATGAATTGGAGTGGGTCTGAGGATCCACTATTTAAACCTGGTGCTAGCTTTGAAGTGAAATAAACTTCTGGAGTTTTCCTCCCACAGATGGTTCTAGAATTTCCTTCCTCCCTGCCCAGGTCCCAAGATGACTGGGGTGACAAAAGCCTGGTGTCAAGTTCTTTGTGAATTTTCTGAGGCAGCACCTTTGAAATGTAAGTGGGCAGGGAACAGCTCTGCCCCTGCCATCCTGGCAGGATGGCCCTCTCCCAGCTACACCCACGTCCTATTGTTAATTGTATGATCCCAATACGCATTCCTGATGGGGGGCAATTAACAGGTCCATGCAGCTCGAAACTCCTAGAAGGCCTCAGGAAGTTTAGGGCAGGAAAATGCCAACTTTCTAAAATAAACCAAAAAGGCACGAAGCTTGCGCACCCCTCTGTCGCACTGCTAGATGCAGGAAACTTTTCCTCACAATAGGCCACTACTTGCTGAATAATCAATTTTTGACCAGTGAAACCATTGTTAAACGAATCCTCATTTCACATTTAATCCATTGATTTTTCTGAAAATCACTGCGGAGACAGCATGATGTCACCATGATTCTTTTATTGAACATTTTCAAATGCCTCCTGCTTGCCCATCCAGGCTTTTAACAGCGACACGTGAGAAGAATCATTCATACGAGTGGGCTCATGTAATTTTAATTTCACCCAATGCATTTCGAGCCAAGTGGCTCTTCGTCAGGGGTTGCTGAAACAAACAAGAGAAATAGCTTCACCAACGCTCTGTTCAAACATTCTGTGTCCAATAAAAATCATAATATAACTGCCCCCTGTGCCACCACCCTCATCAACCCTCATACCCTGCAATTGAACAAACTGTGGAAAAAAACCCAAGCTGCACAACAAAGATATTGCACACCTTACCACTAAGCGCAACCCTCCCCCTCACCCCCCCACCCCTCCGGACTCAAAATTACAAATGACGAAATAATACAATACATAAAATCGTGACATGCATTGTGCCAAATTAATAAAACACCCGATTTGTCAATCATACACTCTAAACCTTCTTATAATATCCCCAAAAATTCCTTGACGTTTTAACCTCACTGCATCTTAATACCAAATCTCCCCCCGTGCTAAATAGTCTATGTTTAAACAGTTACCTCTGGAGCCGCAACCGGCAACCTCGTCTCGACGTGCCCTTTCACTCGATACGTACAAAAGAATAAGCTCTCTCCACCTCTCAAACCGTTGATCTTAAAGACTCGCCCACGTGTAAACAATTAGTGTTTGAAATCTAATGGTTGTCTTAGACCCCGTGACCTAACACTGTTAAAACTCTGTATCTTAAAGAAATCTTTAGTGAAAAATCAACACCCCTATCCAGTGCCCATATGAAATAAAAATAAAAATCACAAAAGCAATCCGCTCTTGTACAGCCCTTTAGTGAACCCACCTATACCAAAAAAATGTATATGAACCAAATCGACCTGTGTTGAAAATAAATATCATCAATATAACCATTGATGAAATAAAAAACAGTACATGAAAATTACACAGCAACTTAAAAATACATAATGATGAAAGGAACTGCAGTAGCAGTCAAAATTCGACTATCCCACGATATGCATGATGCTGTTCCAACAGTTATTGTCACCGAAACTGCAATAAATCCACTCTGGGCGCTCCATGTTTTCCACTGTCTCCGAAGTGATGAAAGTTCATTGACTTTATTTATTCAAAGTTCGACCAAATAATCCGTGGGGTGCAAACTCGCATTGGGACACTAAAGATTTCTTTAAGATACGGAGTTTTAACAGTGTTAGGTCACAGGGTCTAAGACAACCATTAGATTTCAAACACTAATTGTTTACACGGGGCGAGCCTTTAAGATCAACGGTTTGAGAGGTGGCGAGAGCTTATTCTTTTGTACGTATCGAGTGAAAGCGCACGTCGAGACGAGGCTGCCGGTTGCGGCTCCAGAGGTAACTGTTTAAACATAGACTATTTAGCACGGGGGAGATTTGGTATTAAGATGCAGTGAGGTTAAAACGTCTAGGAATTTTTGGGGATATTATAAGAAGGTTTAGAGTGTATGATTGACAAATCGGGTGTTTTATTAGTTTGGCACAATTCATGTAGCGATTTTATGTATTGTATTATTTCGTCATTTGTAATTTTGAGTCCGGGGGGGGGGGGTGGGGGGGAGGGGTGTGCTTAGTGGTGAGGTGTGCAATATCTTTGTTGTGTAGCTAGGGTTTTTTTTCACAGTTTGTTAAATTGCAGGGTATGAGGGTTGATGAGGGTGGTGGCACAGGGGGCAGTTATATTATGATTTTTATTGGACACAGAATGCTTGAACAGAGCAGTTGGTGAAGCTATTTCTCTTATTTGTTTCAGCAACCCCTGATGAAGAGCCACTTGGCTCGAAATGCATTGGGTGAAATTAAAATTACATGAGCCCACTCGTATGAATGATTCTTCTCACGTGTCGCTGTTAAAAGCCTGGATGGGCAAGCAGGAGGCATTTGAAAATGTTCAATAAAAGAATCATGGTGACATCACGCTGTCTCCGCAGTGATTTTCAGAAAAATCAATGTATTAAATGTGAAATGAGGATTCTTTTAACAATGGTTTCACTGGTCAAAAAAGGATTATTCAGCAAGTAGTGGCCTATTGTGAGGAAAAGTTTCCTGCATCTAGCAGTGCGACAGAGGGGTGCGCAAGCTTCGTGCCTTTTTGGTTTATCTCTAATTGTACTGTGATTTTGGGGACGGTTCACAGCTTCTGTTCGCACGCAATTATTTGGTTCCATATTCTGAAGTCAACACACATTTAAGGGAAGGAGTGCAACCGTTTATTTTCTGTGTTGCAACTTTCTAAAATTGGCATTTTCAAAATTGTAATCTAAAATCCAACTTTACCATTAAAAAGGATTTTAAATTACAATTCATTTGAGTCCTAACAGGACATTTCCACCTGCTCCCAATCAGAGGTTTACAAAAAGTGTTCAAAAAGTGATGGATGTAATGCTTGAATTAATTTCAGCCACTGATAATCACTTGGGGTGCATCCAGTCCATTGTTAATCTGCACACTATGCCACCTCAGTTTGGACCAAGCTATTCGCAAAAACAATCTTGAACCCTTGTCTAAGTGGAACAGTCCAGCCCTAACTGCCAAGCCAGGTCCTCCCTAAACCGGAAACAAGCAACTCAGGACCGGTTTTGCCCATGTTATAGGCTCATCAGCCGGGTATCGTTTGGTTCCAGTGACAAAGTGTGCACAGAACCCACGTGTGGGCATACCCGTCCCACTTAGGGCGACATACTAAAGTATACAAAAAGTGATGGATGGAATACTTGAATTAATCTCAGCCACCGGTAATCACTCTGGGACGCATCGCAATCCAACTGGAACTGGGTTGCTTGTGTTTCACCCTAGGGGAACTCTATGCCACTCCTCTCTACTCCACTCGACTCCATGCCACTCCACGCCTCTTTACTCTACTCTACTTCCCTACATGCCACTCCTCTCTACTCTACGCCATTCCACCCCACTCTACTTTATGCTACTCCACTCTACTCCACGTGACTCTTCTCCACTCAACCCCACTCTATGCCAATCGTCTCTACCCCACTCTACACTACGCCACTTCACTCTACGCCACTCTGCGCCTCTCTACTCTGCACTATTCTACTCTATGCCACAACACTCCACACAAGTACATGCCACACCACTCCACTCCACTTTAAGCCATTCTATTCTACACCACTCCACAGCACTCGACGCCACTCCACTCTATGCCCCTCCCAACTATGTCACTCCATTCCACTCTACACCACTCCACTCTACTCTATACCACTCCACTCTACTCTATGCCATTCTGCTGCTCTACTCTACGCCACTCCACTCCGCGCCAATCCGTACTACTCCACTGTGCCACTCAACAACTGTACACCACTCTATGCCACTCCACTCTACTCTGTGCCACTCCACTCTACACCATTCCACACCACACCACTCTACTCTACACCACTCTACTCCATACCACTCTGCTCCACTCCCCCCCACCCTATGCCACTCTACCCTGCACCACTCTAGTCTACACCACTCCCCTTTATGCCACTCCAGTCTGCATCACTCCATTCCACTCTACACCACTTCATGTCATTCTAAGCCACTCTACTCCACCATTCAACTCTATGCCACTTTACTCTATGTCACTTCATGCCACTCCACTCCACACAATGCCACTCTATGGCATTCTACGCCACTCCACTCTATTCTACGCCACTCTACTCTACTCCATGCCACTGTACTTTGTGCCACTCCACTCTACTCCTCTCCACACCACTCTGCCACTCTGCTCGATGGCACTCTGCGCTACTCCACCCTACGCCACTTCACTGGACTCCATGCCACTCTTCTCCTCTCTACACCACTCTATGCCACTTTGCTCTATGCCACTGTGCACCACTCTACACTATGCCACTCCACTCTATGCCATTCTACTCTGCGTCACTCTAGTCTAGGCTCTTCACTTCACTCCACACCACTCCACTCTATGCTGCACTACTCTATGCCACTCTACTCTACACTATTCCACTACACGGGCCATTACTTGACTGTCAGCAGGGGAGTGGTGCTCACTCCACCAGTTTAAACTGCACCTGTCTCTTTGGCTGGCTGTCTTGCAATGGTCAGCCTGACATGCACAGTGTAAACCTCTCCACCCAGCTGTCTTAGACAGCTGGGTGGAGAGCAAGCTCAGGCCCCCTGTGCCTGCTGGAGCGTCGAGGTAGTCCGCTCTAGCCAATCCTGGCATTGCTTTCATGCTGCTCATCTGCAGCATTAGAGCCGCATTGGTATTTGGAGAAGGGGGTTGGCTGAGGCTCCATAAGGTGCTGTTGCTTCAAGAAGAAAGAAGAAAACACGGGGGAAGAAGCGTGGGTAAATACATTTGTAAATTTTTTAATTATCTTTTTGTCCCACTGACAGGCACTGTGAGAAACTCGCATTGCCTTGAGCCTCAACTCCATAGCTCTCATTCATGGCCCAGCGAGTCATGATTGAGAGCTTTGGCATTTGAGCCTAAAGCCATTGTGATTTATTACAATGCCTGCCACTGGGTATGGCTCTCCATCCACTCGACGAAACATTCAGTCTGCTTCCCCGACATACTGATGTACACTTTCCGTTTATAAGGTGTCCGTGTGCAAAGCTGCACTCACCCGCCTTGAATCGTGACTGTTGCACATAGAACTCAGTGTAACTGTGTGCTTTTATATTCCTTCTTACTGCATCAATACTGGCCCCTTCTCAAGGACACACGCAGAAAGCTTTGGATTTGGTCATTGTAAGCCAAGTTCACAACAGTATGAAAAAGTAAAGTGAGCTAACGATGTCTATGCTGACTGTAATTATACCTTTTTAAAGTAAAAATGTGGTATGTTTATGGAATCTTACGAAAAACACATAGATATAAAAATAGGCGCACTCACAAACTCTACGCCACTCTGGTCTATGCCACTCCATGCACACTCTACTCTACGCCACTCCGATTCTCTCTATGATACTCTATGCCACTCCACTCTATGACACTCTACTCCACACCACAGCACAGTACGCTGATCTACTCTACACCACTCTACTCATCTCTATGCTACTTCACAAAACTCTACTGTATGCCACTCTTTGCTCTGCAAGCCACTCCACTTTGCGCCACTCTATTCTATGCCACTCTACTGTACGCCACGCCACACCACGCCACTAAGTTTTAGCCATGCTGCTGTACTACATGGCTAAAAGACATTGGCAAAGCCAATACCTCTCATATAGGCAAGGCTTATTGGCTTTGCCATTGCTTGTTTAACTGCATGTGCTGACATACTGGCACTTTTCCCATAATAAATTACATGTCCCAATTTTGGGGGAAGATGCAAGCGACCATGATCATTACAAGTAAAATATTGCTAATGATACATCTCCAAATAATCCTTTCTCGCATGCTGCCTGGTAGTATGGCCAGGGAGTCACTGATGTCTCATGGGTACCTACCATTCCCTCACAAAACCATCCATGTCAATGACAATGCCTAAGACCAGCTCTTTGGGTTAGGGGTTGTTAGAAATGGGATTTTTGGCAGGCTAGGGCATGTGCCAAAGCCCGGCAGAAACCACCACTCTAGTCAGGATAAGGGAGTTACACTCCTAAAATAACCCCTGCTCACCCCCTTGGTAGCTTGGCACGAGCAGTCAGGCTTATCTTAGAGGCAGTGTGTAAAGCATTTGCACATAACCAACAGTAATACAGTGTACGCACTACAAAAGGACACCACACCAGTTTAGAAAAATATCCAATATTTTTATATACTTAAGACAAAACCAAAAACGATAAAAATCCACAATACAGTACTTAAAAATCTTCAGTTCTCAAAATATGCTTTAAAAACAGTTCCTTGATGTCGATAGCTCCGTCCGGGGCTATCACGGCGTCATGAGCAAACAAATCCAAACAGTTCTGGCTGACCGCGGCGTCGCGGGCCAGCTACGGTGTCGGGAAGACCCGCAAACAGTACCTTTTAGAAATGCAGGGCGTCGGCGATCTCTCGTTGAGCTTCCGAAAGCACGGCGTCCGCAGGCGTCGGTTCCGGAGGTCGGTGCAGGAGTCGTCAGGGCCCTCTAAGTCACACGCGTTGCAGATCGATCTCCTCTCTGTTGAAGTCAGGAGCGCTGGCGTCGGCAGGCGCCGGGTGCTGCGGTGCGAAGTGCAGCGGTGCGGCATGCGGTGCCCTCAGGTCGCGGTGCGAGCAGCGGCTCGGTGGCGTCGTCGGATGGCGTCGTCGGTGAGACCAGGGTCGCGGTGCGAGATGAAGGCGGTGCTCGTCACGGTGCTGGCAGGTTACGGTGCAAGCAGCGGCGTCGTCGTTGCTGAAGCGCTGTCATCGGCTGACGAACTGGAGTCGATGGCGCCAGAGTCGGTAGGCCACGGCTGCGGTGCGGGATGAGGGCGGTGCGTTGTGTAACTTTACGAGCGGTGCCCTGAACCACGGTGCAAGCAGCGGCGTCGATTTCGGCGTGGGGCGTCGTCATCAGGGATACCAAGGTGTCGTCGTGAAGCGAGGCGGTGCGGAGTGCGGTGCCCACAGGTCGCGATGCGAGCAGCGGCTCGGTGGCGGAGTCAGCAGGCATCGTCAGTGAGACCAGGGTCACGTTGTGGCGTTGCGGCGGTGCCCTCTGCGGTGCCAAGGCGTCGTCGTGCAGCGAGGCGGTGTGGAGTGCGGTGCCCACAGGTCGCGGTGCGAGCAGCGGCTCGGTGGCGGCGTCAGCAGGCGTCGTCGGTGAGACCAGGGTCGCGGTGCAGCGGTGCCCTCTGCGGTGCCTTCAGGACACAGAGTCGGCAGCGTCGTCGTAGACGTCGTCGGGATGCTTTTCTTCTGTTGCAGCGCAAAACACACAGTCCCCAGTGCTGAGGGCAGAAGAACTTGAAGTCTTTGCTGTTCCTGAGACTTCTTGAACAGGGGGCAAGCGCTACCTCAAGCCCTTGGAGAAACTCACAAAAGTAGATTGCAGAAAGTCCAGTCCAGGCCTTTCACTGCCCAAGACAGAAGCAGCCACTGCAGGCCAACACAGCAAAGCACACAGCAAAGTGGTAGTTCCTCCTCACAGCTTCTCCGGCTCTTCTTCTTGGCAGTCTTCTTGATCCAAAAGAGTTCTAAAGTTCAGGGTTCTGGGCCCCAATATTTATATCCCAAAATCCTTTGATCCTTTAGGCAGAGAGTGTCTGTGCCCAGCCAGAACCAGTTCTGCCTTCTCTGGTGTGACTTCCTGGCAGGAGGTGGAGACGGCATTGTCAGAGGCAGACCAGGCCCTTTGAGGTGCAAGGAAATCTCCTCCCCCTTCCCCAGTTGCAGCCCAGGTCTATTCAGCCCTTTCCTGACCCACCTAGACTATCTGGAGCCACTCCTGTTCCTCAGCCTTCTGTCATCCAAAACCCAGACAGGCAATCCACATTCCAACAGAGGCACACAGGATGACTGAGCAAGAAAATACCTACTTTCTAAAAGTGGTATTTTCAAACACAGAATGTAAAAATCACCTTCACTAAAAGATGCATCTTTAGATTCTGAGTTCAGGCATACTAAACTTTATTTTCTTACCTAGTTCCCAGGGCCAGTTATGTTTATAAGATGTCATAAACAAACTTCCCATTGTGTCCTATGGGGAACAGGTAGCCTTGCAATAGTGAAAAACGAAATTGGCAGTAATTCACTATCAGGACATGCCACACACACCAGGGCATGTCCTACCTTTCACATACACTGCACCCTGTCCACAGGGGTACCTTGGGCCTACCTTAGGGGTGGCTGACATGTAAGAAAAGGGAAGTTTAGAGACTGGCAAGTGTGTGCACTGGCCAAGTCGACATGGCAGTTACAAACTGCGCGCAGACTCTGCAATGGCAGGTCTGAGTTACCTTTTCAGGGCTACTCACATGGGTGGCACAATCAGTGCTGCAGGCCCACTAGTAGCATTTGATTTACAGGCCCTGGCACACTCAGTGCACTTTACTAGGGACTAACAAGTAAATCAAATATCCAATCATGGAAACACCAATCCATAACACAATTTACATGGAGAGCATATGCACTTTAGCACTGATTAGCAGTGGTAAAGTGCCCAGAGTCCTAAAACCAACACAAACAGGTCAGGAAAAAGTAGGAGTAGGAAGCAAAAAGTTTGGGGATAACCCTGCAAAAAAGGCCATTTCCAACACAACCCCCTTCCAGCCTAAAGCCAGGGTAGACCAATCCATACCTCGATGGGCTTCCCTGCTTGGGGCGATAGAACAAGGAACCTGGCCCGCAACAGCAGCGTTTCCTTTCCGTTCTACGCCTTCCTGAACCTAGTTGGATCCCTCTATCCATACTCTCAGGGCCCACTAAGCTGACCCATGGTAAACCCTTCTCCTCACCTGTGGACCCCATCTGCGCAGCACCTAAACTTACTTTGCTCACAGAGGTGTCCCAACAGGCAGTCAGTACCCATATGGCCAACACAATGGTGTGGCCCAGTCCACCCCCGGGGTGTGACTCCTGTCCCCCTCCCAGGGGCAACTCTGTCCACCGGGACAGCCAGCCACAGTGGCCACTGACATTTGTCAGTGAGGAGAGCCAGGCCTTATGCCTTTCCGGCCACTCCAACCACGGTGGCGTCAGAGTGGGGAACGGTAGCCCCAGATGCCTGGCATCCTTTCTCCACTCTCCCCCTTGCCAAGTCAGGTATGGCATCCTGACATTGGCCCACCAGCCCAGGGTCTGTACCCTGCGGCTGGACAGGAGACTGGTGTGGGCTCTTACACACCCTCTCCTTCTCCCTGGGGCTCTGAGCCCTCCCACCTGGAGCGGTACCCCCTTCCCGAATTGTCAGGCACATGTGGTAGGTGTCCTGCACAATTCGCCCACCAGTTCACGGGTGCTATCCTGCAACTGGTACACCAGCCCAGGGTCTGTACCCTAGGGCTGAACCAGGGGCTGGGGTGGGCTCTCAAATACCCGGTCCTCCCCCCTGGGGCTCTGTACCCTCCCACCTGGAGCGGCACCCCCAGAAGACAAACTGGTAGGGGCACTGTTTGCAGTCGCTCCTTCCCCCAGGTCAGGAGGGACACCCTGAACCTAGTCCGCCAACCCAGGGTCTGTACCCTCAGGCTGACCAGAGGTCTCGGACTAGGCTCTCCTCTCCTTACCCCTCCTTCTGGGGTCCTGCACTCTCCTCCCAGGAGAAGCACCCCAGAACCAACAAGCATTTGCAATGCAATAGGTCTCGCATTAGTAAAAGTTTGAGCTTTTGGCGTTGCAAATAATAATGCAACACCAATAGCTCTAATTTTCAGTAATGCGAGACCTATTGCCAACAGAAAGCTACACAAAAATAACGATCAACACAAAAATCACCCTCAATAAAAAGCAACAAAAACAAATATAGAGCAACGTAAAAGTAAAGACGCTCTTAGAGCAATATAAAAACTACCAGACTTCACTAAGTAACAAGAACAGACCCACACAAGGAGCAACAAAAAACAAACTAGAGAGAAATACAAAACCAACAGAGCAACACAAAACATACCACACAGCGTAAATTGACGCAAAAAATAACTACCCATGCCTACTTAGGCCTCAGAAGTTCGCACTGGATGTTTCTAGTGAAACAGGACCAAGACTGATTCACATACAGGTACCATCTATAGTGGCATAGTGGGTGAAAAATGATAGTCTGGAGAGCAGCCCTGAGCGATCCAAATGGCTGAAATTAATCCAAGCACTCCTTCAATCACCTTTTTGTTTGTTGCAACAACAAAACTGTTGTCGGAAGGTGGATATACTTTACTTGATATTTTCCCAAAAGCTGATTCCCTTCTCCCCCTTTAAAAGTTAATGTATTGAAACTGTGACTCTAAGCAGGAAAAGGGAATGAGAAGGCCAGTGAATACACAACATGGGACTGGCAGAGGAGACAGGATGGAGATACTGAATGATAGGAGTGAGTAAATCTGTCCTGTGTCCGTAGCCAGGCTCAGAGAGGTGTTCTTATGTGGCGTTAATCTTATGTTGTTACATCGTGTTATAGAATTTCTATAGCACACATCTGCAATGAGAATGTATTCGCACCACCCACATACCAGTTATGTCTGAATAAACTATTTACACCTGGAGCAACGTGAGATCTCTGAAAATCATATATGTCTACAGTACATGCTCGCTTTAATCCTGTATTTCCTTCTTTTTAATAGCTCTATAAATCCACAAACCAGCACTACGCCCGTGCCATCACCCCCTAATGAAATGCAATACTGATTGAATTTTATGTCTTTCTACAAAAAAGAGAGTTGTCATGTGGCCTAACGGCTAGAGCGGCCGACCTTGAAGCTGGGGAACTAGGTTTGTGTCTCGGCAGGGACACTCAACATCCTGTGATTCTGGGCACATCACTTAATCTCCTGTGCCTAGCAAAATAAATGTGTTCGTCTGTAACGCAACTGGTGCTTATGTAAAGCGCTCTGATACCTTCCATAGCTGCCAAGGTTTCAGATTGCTATGTGTGACATTTTCATAACTTCAGTGTAATTATGAGTGACATTTCAATGACTATGAGTGACACTTTCTCGCGAGCAAAAACAAGCAATGGATATGAGGGAAACATATAAATATTAGAAGTTACACCCATTTGAGCAACTAGAATCTAAGTTAGCTGCTGCAAAGCCTAAGAAATAATTTTTAAGCCACTTTCATTTATCAGACTCTAGCTAAAATTGCAGGAAACAGATAAAGTGGTCTGGAAGATGTTGCTAATTTAATTATAGTCAGTCCAGTGACTGGCAGCCTGAGACTGCCACCGCGACATGAGTAGTAAACAAGGATGCACTGGAAAGCTGACAGTGGGAGGCACTCATTTAGGTCCTGAATAGAGTATGGAAACTGAAAAACATACTTTAAATATTAGTGAAGTGAAAAGCTGTTTTTATGGCACTGGCATTAGGATGTTAAGCTGCACATATCCACCAACCAGGATGTCACCTGAAAAAAAGCATAGCTGAGTGATGGCGTGAGGGCATTCAGATGGGCCCAGCTGGAACTCAATATAAAATAACTCACTCAACCGAAACAAAACAGTTCACTGCAATAAGAACTAACCCATGGTTCTCTTATTTGGTGTATATGCCCGACCCTTGAACACAAGTGAAAACCGGGCAGGAGGTGAGGTATAATAATGCCGCAAGTCCGTCTGCAGAGTTGAGTATCCGAGACTCCGTGCCGATTTGCGCAATATTTGGTTCCCTCTGTCCAGTGAAAAGTCAGCACGGCTGTCTTTTAAAAACAGTTTGTGATGTAACTGGACACAGAAGTGCCCCACTCATGACATCAGCACCCCCCCCCCTCCCCCCCCCAACACACGTGAATCCACATAAGAGGTCAGGTCAAACACAGGCACAAAGGAAATCCACCCAGTAACTGAGCTTCGTTGGTTGGAAAGCAGCCAAGTGGAGTGGTGTTTTTACTCGTGTGTGTTCCCTGAAACCTCGTCGACATAAAATGTTAACCTCAGCACAGAGCCGGATCCCTTCCTTTACCCTTTTAGGCGTAAGGGGTCGCATTGTTCTTTCACCCATCTCCCACCAGTCTTCTTCGTGGCCGGGCCATTCTCGACAGGGATGAGCTATCAGGCAGTGTGAGAGGCGCTTGGGCCACGCAGACATGGTTAGGAGTTTAGGTACACGGACAGAGAAGTCAGGGACTCAGGGTACATGGTGACGGACCGGTAGGTCGAACTCTTTGGCTACAAAAGGAACTTCTTGCGGACTATGATTGCACAGCGTAAGGTGCTTGGGGCACAGCCGAGGGTAAAGACAATGCGAGGCAGGGCTTTATCCACCCCCCCCATCTCAGACCTAAATAATTTAGTAATTAAAATGAACATTGAAACGGCTCTCTATCGGCCTGTTTATGTCCCTAACATTACTGGCAAACTGCAAGTTTATAGATTAACACCGGCTCACTCTCTTTCGGGCACTGACTTACTTCTGGAGGTGAGCTGGCACTGCAGCAACAGGCGGTCCCCCTGCGTGGCGGCCCACCCGGAATGACACGTTGTGGACTTCCAGGCTGGCGCGACACAACCAAGGCCACCCCCGCATTATTCTATGGTCGTGTGGCACGCGGGAATCACTCCTCATCGTAACCGCCGTGGTTAGAGCGGTGAGAAGGAGCTGCAGTCCTAATATTGCCCACACGGACACAACTACAGTCAAACGTTTTTGAAATGCCGGCCGCTCACACCGCGGGCGGCAGCAGAACGACCCACGCCTCACCCTGCCTATTAAAGTGTCTATGAGAAGTAAGTGTCTTAACAGCCAAGCCATTGGGCAGAATTCTGGCTGTGATATCAGTAATACTGCGCGGTGTTGGCCCGGACGGAGGTGTGTCCTGTGTTACTTAGAATATATTGTAGGTGAGAGAGCTGTGAGCAGATCACAAGCCAGCCTCTGAAGCCCCACTGGAGCAGCGCGCACAGGGCTCTGTCTGCCATTGCAGCTCAGTCAAGGCGCATTACAGCAGCCTCCGGCTTGACAGCTGAGGAGGCGCTATAATGCGTGACTTTGCATTTCAGTGCGGTGATGTGGACCACCACACTGAAATGCGGCAGGGCTGTGATTTGCGTGACAATCTTTTTACATGCGGTAATGCGGTAATGTGACTTAAAATGCGTTAGTTTACCGCGAGATGTGTGACACTTGGCAGGGCTGACCTTCGGGTCGAGGTCGCCCTATATAAAAAAACCCCACCCCAAAAAAAAGAAGAAGCACACAGACAGTAGGACAGAGTAAGTGACCGTGGAACAAGGAATACAATGGGGCCAGGGAATAGCGGCGCTGGGGCAGGGACAATATCATTGCCAGGACAGGATCACACTAACAATGTGACACAGAATACACTAAAACTGTGGCAGGGAGGCACTCACCTTGAGACCACGGAGATTATGGCTTTAGGGCAGGGAAATTCGTACACTGACATTCACTGGACACAGTGGGACAGTGAATAATTAGACACCAGGAAGGGGCACATACAGTGGGTGATGTTGGCACCATAACTGTGAGAAACGTATACAGGGGCAGAGAGATACACACACTGGATAAGAACTGATACTGGGGCAGGAAATACATTGGCACAGGGATCACACTAAATCTGAGCCAGGCAGAGACTTTGCACGCTGGGACTTGTAGTTTCTCTTCTTCAATTATATACCTGGCCAAGGAAGACTCGCAATACAAAGTACCAAAAGAATTCAAAACAGAGGAAAAACAAGGGACTGTGAGTAAATTGCAACTCTGCACTTGTAAAAACGAGTACAAATTCTCTTTGAAGGTGGCTTCTATTCCACCCTCCTTCTTGTTCGGCTGTGAATACAATTAGTTTCAAGCTATATTTTTTGTCTTCCTTTTTGACATCCAATTCCAGTTGCCTAAAGAGAAGCACCCTCAACAACAACCGTGCACCCTGCTGAGTTGTAGTATGTATCCCACCACAACAGGTTTTTTTCTCCTGCCCTGAGAGATTCAGCTATTCTCAAGAGAAGGTGTGCCATTTCCTTCATTTGCAGAAAGACGTATAGAATGCTTGCATAAGAACTGCTGATAGAGAAACAACTGAGAGAGAACACACAGCCCTTCTGTTTATCAATAGGCCGTTTTTTTTTTGCTCAATCGGCTGTTTAAGGAGCCATTCCTTAAAATAATATAATAGACCAAAACATTTCCTGTGCTGTGCATTTGATTCTCGCGCAGACATGCAGTGCTTGCAGCCAGCTGACTGGGCAATTACCCTGGTAGTGCATGATCACTGTGCTGTGTCATCAGCACTGTCCTTTGCGATAGAATCTGCTCCATGCAGACAAACACATTCTGCAAAACTGCCTGAGGCACCTCTGGCGACAAGAGTAAACTGAAATAAAACAAGCATTGGCAAAGGCAGCCGATGTGGCCTAACGGCTAAAGCTGCTCTCCTTCGAAATAAATAATCAGGACAACTAGGGGTTAGGGGCGCTCACGGCATACGAACCTCATCCCACTCCCGCACACGGCAAGACAACATAAGGGGGCAATGAGCAAAGTATACTTGCCACACTGTTGAATCCATGCCCCTCGTCTCTTGTACAGAGGTTTGCGCTTGATAAATAATCATACATTTAGACGGTTGGCATGCAAACGGAATCCATATATGCATCAATGCCAATATTACAGGTGAGCGGACTGGGTTATTCGCCGACAGTGGTGAGCACCTTTTAATAGATCGGTAAGAGTGTATACAAAGCCACCTCGTATCTGACAACAGAAAGTTGTGGTCCGACAGTAATACGAATAGAAATTGAACGCCTGTTAAATGAGAGATGTGAAAGTGCTGCTAGCACCTGACATAAGGATATGGTTGTGTGTGGAGGATCATTACTAAACGATGCTGTCGACATATTTTCACCTGTTGACACCAGTCAGAAGGGTGGGGTCAGGGTATTGGCAGATATTGCTCATTCGCAATCAGTGGGTAGTAATATGCTGTCCCATCACATCGCTGTGAAAACCAGATAAAAGCAGCAGAATAACAGGATACTGATCATTAGTAAGCACTGGGTATTAATACACTCGCCCCAATCGCTTTTTAAAACGAACGGGTGGATTTGATTATTGGTGGGTAATTGATTACTACCAAATGCTGGATGTTGACATACCGCCCTACTACCGCCAAAGTGCTGCTGCTGAAAGTGAAAGCGCGACATGCGCGGTGAACAAGGCGGAAGAGACGCGAGACGCCGTGCGCGAGCCAAATCAGATGCCGTGCGTGAGCCAAATCTCCAGTCCGGGTGGGCGAGCCGGAAAGGAGACAGGGAGGGGTCCAGAAAGCCTCTCTCCAAATGAAATGCGAGCGTTTTACATAAAGTATGACGCGCACAAATGAAAAGCGGAGGCAGAGCTTCCACCCCACTTCCGAAACAAACCCGACGACAATAGATCTCGCAGAGCGAGCAGCGCATGCGCTGCGACGCTAGGCGAGACCTAAAAACTGTCAGGACGCTGGAACCTGACCTCCCAAACAATTCTCCCACCAGTTCAGGACCTCTCTCCAGCAACTGGTTTCCCAACCTAGGGTCTAAACCCTCAGGTTGCACCGGGGTCAGAGGCGAGGACTCCCTCCCTCTGCACCCCCTTCCAGAGTTCTGCACCCTCCCACCTGGAGTGGTACCCCTAGAAGACAAACCGGTCAGGACATTGCTTACAGTCGTCCTTCCCTCCAGGTCAGGCAGGACCTGAGCCTGGCCTCCCAACCCAGGGACTAAACCCTGTGGCTGAGCACCTGCCCGGCGCACCAGGACTTCCTTGGGAGCACGCATGCCCCCCCCTGAGGGTAACACATGACTCATGTGTTGTATGACAGTCTGCCTGGCGCAGATCTCCCGACCCCTGTCCATCTGACAGTGCGCGAAGATCCCCCAGGACAGAAGTGGTGTCACCATGGTCACTCCTAGGAGGCTCAGCCCTTCTGGCTGGCCCCTGACCCACTGGTTCTCCCACTGGGGAAATGAACACGAAGAGGCCCCCTTTGGACCTCATCAAGCTGCACAGCCTCGTATGAATCAAATAAATTGATTTTCTACATACTCTTCTATTATTCCACTTTGTTTACTCCATTTTTTACTCTGTTTTCTTTTTTCCTTTCTTCCTACTTTCTGTCATCAATTCATTCCACTCATTCTTAGGTTTAATCATAGTTCATCAACGACAGGAGATTTACGTGTTTCCACAAATCACGATTTTATTAAAAACCCAATGCATTTCGGGATGAACCCTTCATCAGGGGTATCTGTAATACAAACATATAAATACATAACCATCAATTCATTTAATGTTCATTCTGTTCCACTAAACATATCCTTTAGTCAAATCTAAAAAGGGCGAAATGCCACTGAAAACAATTTCATTACGACTGTTGCTCAATTAAGACAAATTTCAAGTCATCATTCCATTAACCACAAATAACATTTCTCACATCCGAAGCCATGATCTTAGAGTATATATAACCCCGTAGTCTCCCTTACAGCCCTATAACATCATTACCCAAGCGATATTTGCTCACACGCTTACCGTGACTTGTGTAGATCTAAAAATAAAGGAGTATTACTCCATAACGGCTAGTTACTGCAGCGCTGTTCAATATTGCCCCAATTTTGTGTAGTGTGCTTCCGCACCTCTCTGCTTTCAAATACGGCTGCATAATCTGTTCCCAGCCCAAGCTGGAATTTATCACCCGTTACTCCCCCTCAAGTGACCTGGCACGTGTTTCTATTTGTGCGCGAATTAAGCCCAGACATGGATTACAAACAATCCTCACTGCTTATTCATCCCCATGTAAGTACTACGGTTCCCAGAATGCCTTGTAAATCGCTTTACAAAGTCTTTAACTTCCTTCTAACCTGGCTGCGCGTTAACCTATAATCTCCAAATGCATGTGGCCTTTCTGGTTAATCCACCCATAGGTATTTAACCTGACGATAATAATTTTTACAAGCTTATGCTGTTTGACCAAAGAATTACGTGACAACAGACAATATTACTACACGTATTGTTTGATACTGAAAACGATCATCCATAGATTGAAAACAGGACTCCTGTGTAAATCATTTCTGCTCAGTCCGATTTTAATCCAAATATTAATCACAGTTCGTCATCCTTTTTTACATCCTGGGTGCAAACTCGTCGGTAGGACGGAAATCATATCAATGTACCACTGGGGAACACATCCCCCTCTCACCCCTCAATCTGGACTTCTGCACCCTCGACTTAGGAGCGGCACCGCCAGACACCAGAACCGCTGGAGCTCTGTCTACAGACACTCCACGTTCTCCTGACAGTAGGAGATCCCCCTCGGCAGACGGCCTACCAGTACAGCCTAGGCTCCCCACCTGGTGTTCCCTCCTGGAACCACCCAGGCTCTGGGACCGGGTTTTGGGCACTTTGGGCTGTGGAGACAGGACGTGAGTCCCTACACCCTTCCCACGACACCGGGACCTATCTGGGCTACCACAAACCTTTCCCACCACCCTCGGTTGGGAAATACCTAAGCCGCTTCCTTCCGGGTCACCCCAGATGCTTCTCCAGACCCTCTGGAATCCACCAAAAGGTCTGCCTCCAGTGCAAGCTCCCTGGGGTCAGAGAACTCACAATCCACTGGGTGTTGGCATAGCTCTGGAAAACAGGGACTTAAAATATGCTCTCCAACAATTGAATCACACAGCCCCACACATGTGTTAACCAAACTACCCCTCACCCATCCATCCAGTGCCTCGGACAAGTACCCCACATCATTCTCACAAGACTGGTGAGACAGTGTCTGACTGTTGCTGTCTCTTAACCCATACTCTTCTGGCTGACAACCAATGTTAGAAATGGGATTTTTGGCAGGCTAGGATGTGCCAAAGCCCGGCAGAAACCACCACTCTAGTCAGGATAAGGGAGTTACACTCCTAAGATAACCCCTGCTCACCCCCTTGGTAGGTTGGCACGAGCAGTCAGGCTTATCTTAGAGGCAGTGTGTAAAGCATTTGCACATAACCAACAGTAATAAAGTGTACGCACTACAAAAGGACACCACACCAGTTTAGAAAAATATCCAATATATTTATATAATTAAGACAAGACCAAAAACGATAAAAATCCACAATACAGTACTTAAAAATCTTCAGTTCTCAAAATATGCTTTAAAAACAGTTCGTTGATGTCGATAGCTCCGTCCGGGGCTATCACGGCGTCGTGAGCAAACAAATCCAAACAGTTCTGGCTGACCGCGGCGTTGCAGGCCAGCTACGGTGTCGGGAAGACCGCAAACAGTACCTTTTAGAAATGCAGGGCGTCGGTGACCTCTCGTTGAGCTTCCGAAAGCACGGGGTCCGCAGGCGTCGGTTCTGGAGGTCGGTGCAGGAGTCGTCGGGGCCCTCGAAGTCACACGCGTTGCAGATCGATCTCCTCTCTGTTGAAGTCAGGAGCGCTGGCGTCGGCAGGCGCCGGGTGCTGCGGTGCGAAGTGCAGTGGTGCAGCGTGCGGTGCCCTCAGGTCGCGGTGCGAGCAGTGGCTCGGTGGCGGCGTCGGATGGAGTCGTCAGTGAGACCAGGGTCGCGGTGCGAGATGAAGGCGGTGCTCGTCACGGTGCTGGCAGGTCACGTTGCAAGCAGCGGCGTCGACATTGCTGAAGCGCTGTCGTCGGCTGACGAACTGGAGTCGATGGCGCCGGCGTCGGTAGGCCAAGGCTGCGGTGCGGGAAGAGGGCGGTGCATCGTGTAACTTTACGAGCGGTGCCCTCCAACAAAGGTGCAAGTAGCGGCGTTGATTTCGGCGTGGGGCGGCATCGTCGGGGATACCAAGGCGTCATCGTGAAGTGAGGCGGTGCAGAGTGCGGTGCCCACAGGTCGCGGTGCGAGCAGCGGCTCGGTGGCGGCATCAGCAGGCGTCGTCGGTGAGACCAGGGTCGCGGTGCGGCGTTGCGGCGGTGCCCTCTGCGGTGCCAAGGGGTCGTCGTGCAGCGAGGCGGTGTGGAGTGGGGTGCCCACAGGTCGCAGTGCGAGCAGCAGCTCGGTGGCGGCGTCAGCAGGCGTCATCGGTGAGACTAGGGTCGCGGTGCGGCGGTGCCCTCTGCGGTGCCAAAGCGTCATCGTGCAGCGAGGCGGTGCGGAGTGCGGTGCCCACAGGTCGCAGTGCGAGCAGCAGCTCGGTGGCGGCATCAGCAGGTGTCGTCGGTGAGACCAGGGTCGCGGTGCGGCATTGTGGCGGTGCCCTCTGCGATGCCTTCAGGACACGGAGTCGGCAGCGGCATCGTAGACGTCGTCGGGTTGCTTTTCTTCTGTTGCAGCACAAAACACACGGTCCCCAGTGCAGAAGAACTTGAAGTCTTTGCTGTTCCTGAGACTTCTTGAACAGGGGGCAAGCTCTACCTCAAGCCCTTTGAGAAACTCACAAAAGTAGATTGCAGAAAGTCCAGTCCAGGCCTTTCACTGCCCAAGACAGAAGCAGCCACTGCAGGCCAACACAGCAAAGCACACAGCAAAGTGGTAGTTCCTCCTCACAGCTTCTCCGGCTCTTCTTCTTGGCAGTCTTCTTGATCCAAAAGAGTTCTAAAGTTCAGGGTTCTGGGCCCCAACATCGGAATCCGAGAGAAAGCACTGGAATGGATCATCTCGTTCCTCGCCGGAAGAACCCAGAGAGTCCGCCTCCCCCGTTCAGATCCGAAGCCACCGAAGTCATCTGCGGCGTTCCACAAGGATCCTCACTCAGCCCAACCCTCTTCAACGTCTACATGAGCCCCCTCGCAGCCATCGCACGCCGACACAACCTCAACATCATCTCCTACGCCGACGACACCCAGCTGATCCTCTCCCTCACCAACGACCCCACCACCGCCAGAGCCAACCTACACGACGGGATGAGAGACGTCGCCGACTGGATGAGGAACAGCCGCCTTAAACTGAACTCAGACAAGACGGAAGTCCTCATCCTGGGCTCATCACCCTCCGCCTGGGACGATTCCTGGTGGCCCCCGGCCCCTGGGCACCGCGCCCAAGCCAACGGACCACGCACGCAACCTGGGCTTCATCCTGGACTCCTCCCTGTCGATGACCAGACAAGTCAACGCCGTCTCATCTTCATGCTTCAACACCCTGCGCATGCTCCGCAAGATCTTCAGATGGATCCCCACTGAAACCAGGAAGACCGTCACCCAGGCACTCGTCACCAGCCGACTGGACTATGGGAACACCCTCTACGCCGGAACCACAGCCAAACTTCAAAAGAGACTCCAGCGCATCCAGAACGCCTCCGCACGACTCATCCTGGACATCCCCCGACACAGCCACATCACCGCGCACCTGAAAGACCTGCACTGGCTCCCCGTCAGCAAGAGAATCACGTTCAGACTCCTCACCCACGCACACAAGGCCCTCCACGACCTGGGCCCAAAGTACCTCAACGACCGCATGACCTTCTACACGCCCACACGCCAGCTACGATCAACCAGCCACGCCCTCGCCACCGTACCACGCATCCGCAGAACCACCGCCGGAGGAAGATCCTTCTCCTACCTGGCAGCCAAGACCTGGAACTCCCTCCCCACTCACCTTCGGCGAACCCAGGACCATCTCTCCTTCAGGAAGCAGCTCAAGACCTGGCTGTTCGAGCAGTAACTTACCCCCTCCCCCAGCGCCTTGAGACCCTCCCGGGTGAGTAGCGCGCTCTATAAATGCCATGATTGATTGATTGATTGATATCCCAAAATCCTTTGATCCTTTAGGCATAGAGTGTCTGTGCCCAGCCAGAACCAGTTCTGCCTTCTCTGGTGTGACTTCCTGGCAGGAGGTGGAGACGGCATTGTCAGAGGCAGACCAGGCCCTTTGAGGTGCAAGGAAATCTCCTCCCCCTTCCCCAGTTGCAGCCCAGGTCTATTCAGCCCTTTCCTGACCCACCTAGACTATCTGGAGCCACTCTTGCTCCCCAGCCTTCTGTCATCCAAAACCCAGACAGGAAATCCACATTCCAACAGAGGCACACAGGATGACTGAGCAAGAAAATACCTACTTTCTAAAAGTGGTATTTTCAAACACAGAATGTAAAAATCACCTTCACTAAAAGATGTATCTTTAGATTCTGAGTTCAGGCATACTAAACTTTATTTTCTTACCTAGTTCCCAGGGCCAGTTATGTTTATAAGATGTTATAAACAAACTTCCCATTGGGTCCTATGGGGAACAGGTAGCCTTGCAATAGTGAAAAACGAAATTGTTAGTAATTCACTATCAGGACATGCCACACACAGCAGGGCATGTCCTACCTTTCACATACACTGCACCCTGCCCACAGGGGTACCTTGGGCCTACCTTAGGGGTGGCTGACATGTAAGAAAAGGGAAGGTTAGAGACTGGCAAGTGTGTGCACTGGCCAAGTCGACATGGCAGTTACAAACTGCTCGCAGACTCTGCAATGGCAGATCTGAGTTACCTTTTCAGGGCTACTCACGTGGGTGGCACAATCAGTGCTGCAGGCCCACTAGTAGCATTTGATTTACAGGCCCTGGCACACTCAGTGCACTTTACTAGGGACTAACAAGTAAATCAAATATCCAATCATGGAAACACCAATCCATAACACAATTTACACGGAGAGCATATGCACTTTAGCACTGATTAGCAGTGGTAAAGTGCCCAGAGTCCTAAAACCAACACAAACAGGTCAGGAAAAAGTAGGAGGAAGAAGCAAAAAGTTTGGGAATAACCCTGCAAAAAGGGCCATTTCCAACAGGGGTCATAAGACCCAAGGCCGTATTTATTTTATACACACATAAAAACATTTTTAGACATCAAAAATTTGCACAGTGACCACATTATTTACATCTTGTTTACAAGTGAGACCTAGCCTCAACAGAGACTCTAGTACATAGGAGTCATCTAATCACAACTAGTTTGTTCCTGTGCAACCAACAAAACATAACCATTCAGAGTGACATCATGACTGGTTCGGTGACCCTTCCTCTTAAAACCTCCCTGTCCAGAGGTTGGGTCCCTCCTTATGGGAGGACTTCACCTTCCCTTTTCCATACTGGGAGTTCTCATGCCTAGGGAGCTTTTGTACAGGGGGCCAAGCAGCCCTTAAGATACCTACTGCGGGCAACCCCTACACCCAAGTTCCTCATACCCCACGGGCCTGTGCTAACTTGCGCCAACAACACCTGTGCTGGCAGTTGATAGGTAAGGACCATGTGTCAGCGACTGCCCCGAACCCCCCGCGTCAGTGCAACCTCCTTTCGACTTGCTGTCACTACCCCTTGGAGGGTCCAGTGATGCCGATGTTAATTTGATATAAAAGGATGCCGTAACGGTACCCGAAGTGTCCCCACCAATAATGACCGCACCCGCCAATCAGCTTATATACAACAAATCAAAGAAAACACAATACGTTGCATGCTAGAAGAAAAAGTGTTAAACATGATATTAACTACATAGCCAGTGACATCCTGATCAATTTCTGGCAAAGGAAAAAAGGTAATACCTGTGCCCTAGATTACATAACGACACCACTGTGCACCCCCCACCCCACCAGGCCCCTTACTCTGGGGGTGGTGGGTGGAGAAACAGAGCTCAGCCCATGTGGCTCCCAGAGGGCAGATCGTTGAGGGGGCCGCTAGTAGTGCTGTAGCCTCGGCGCTGAGGTCGCTGGTGGTGCAGGGGTTGGGGGGCATTGGTGATCCGGGCAGGTGTGCACGCCCGTTCAGGAGGAGTGCCGCGCACATGGCAGCAAGCAGGAGCAAAGAGGGTTGACACGCTCGACAGCACCCAATCGAGGAATCCTTGCCCCCAGCCCGACCCCAGGCCCAGGGTAAAACGCAAGGTCCTTGGGGATGGTCCCCGGCTCCCTACCATATTGTCGGCTCTCCAGAGTGTGAGAGCCTCTGGAATATGGCCAGGTAGTCACCGATGTCCCATGGGTACCTACCAATCCCCCCCAAAATCATCCATGTCAATGACAATGCCTGAGACCAGCTCTTTGGGTTAGGGGTCGTAAGAACCCCGGCCATCTTTATTACACACACACACAAAAACATTTGTAGACATAAAAAATGTGCACAGTAACCACATTATTTACATCTTGTTTACAAGTGAGACTTAGCCTTAACGGAGATTGTAGTACATGGGAGTCACCTAACCATAACTAGTTGGTTCCTGTGCAACCAACAAAACATAACCATTGAAAGTGAGATCATGACTTGATCTGTGACCCTTCCTCTTAAACCCCCCTGTCCAGAGGATGGCCACCTTCCCTCTCCCATACCAGGAGCTGTCCCTCCTCTGGAGCTCTTGTACAGGGGGCCTGGCAGCCCGTAGGATACCTACGGTAGGCTCCGCGTACACCCAAGTTCCTCGTCTCCCAAGGGCCTGTGCTAGCTCATGCCAACTACACCTGCGCGGGTGGTTGATAGGTAAGGACCACGCATCATCGACCGCCTCGAACCCACCCCCGCACCACTGCAAGCTCCTTTTGACTTGCTGTCAGCAGCCCTCAGAGGGTCTAGTGTTGCTGATGTTAATTTGGTATAAAAGGATGCCGTAAAGGGACCGAATTGTACCCACCAATCATGACCTCACCCGCCTCAGGCCATCATAGTTCCCTCTACTATCTGCCCCCCGCACCATGCTCGTTGGCTTAGCCAGGCCTGCAAATTCTCAAGAAACATCGCATTACCTTCCTTCGATAAGTGCACCCCATCCTGTAAGATGAACTGCACTCCCTTGATGCACCTGTGAGGTATGCATGATAAACAAGCTGTCTTAAACAACTTACTAACCTTCCGGTTCAACCGCTTTACTGACTCGTTGAGGGCCCTGACCGACTTACCACCATTCCAATTAATCCTCGGGACAATGTTGAACCATGCAATTATGGCCTCAAGGAACTTCTTTGAGGGCCAACACATTTCAGAGACAATCAGTTCAAATATGTCTTTCCGCCCTAGCTCCATCAGATCATTTCCTCCTAAATGCACGGTTACAATCCCTGAAAGCAGAAGCCTCCAGGGCAACATTCTGTCAAGCGCGGTTCTCCAGTGGGCCAAGCGTAGCCCTCCTTGCCCGTGGAAAGTCAGCTGATATCCAACTTTCCTTGCTCGTGTCGCATAGTCACCTGCAGAATAAAAGACCTTTGCATGCCTCACGTAAGAGTGGCCCAACACCAGCACATCTGTAACACCTCTTGCTCCCACATTGACAGGAGGCAATGAAGTATCCAGCGGCCGCAAGGATGGGAAAACATGTAATGCCAGAACATTCACAATATGTTTAATCTCACGTAGTGCTTGAAGCAGTCAGACTTCCACTTTCCTATCCTTTGAACTGCTTTTCCTGCCAGCCCCATGCTTGCCACCGTGGTGGAGGCACAAATCTGAAATGAATGCGAACTATAGTCTGCAGGATCTAACTATGCTGACACCAGGGCCCCACTGAGCACCCTGGCACATTTAAACCTTGTGAGTGGCGTCCCATCCTCATACACCAAATGGGAGCCAACAGTCCCTTGTACCCGGTGAACCATAAAGGCTTCCAGATTCCCCAGCGGATAGCGCTCATTGCCTGGGGCACTGTGAAGCAGTATGTGGTCTCCGCTACCCATAAGATCGGTCTTCGAATGGGTAACGGTGACCACCAAGGAGCTATTTGGCCATTGAATATACACTAGCTGCAGACCACCACTCCTGTCCTTTTGGTTCTTCGCCACCAGCTCGCCCACCCTTAACACCCCATAGAATGTCAGGGAGAAAGCTGCCCTAAAAAAGCGAACCTCCTCTGATGACCTGCACAACACCCTGTCAAGGCTGGCCATGATAGTTGCCAGTTTCAATGCGTCTATGGGGCGCCTGGAGTCCTGCCTAAATCCCTCCAATCGCTGCCAGTTCTTTAGTGCCCTTTGGAACAGGAAAGCTTTTGTCCCATCTGTGTAACTGTCTTGCTTCGCCTTTCAGATAATACAGAGTTCCACAAATTCTACTCCCACACGGTGGCTCAAACACGGCGCAGCAGGAGACATAAAACACAACAACACCTAGAAAAGGGTTTCACTTTACAAAATGCAAAGACTCTCTTTTTTAGAATAAGGCTTGGGGTTTTATTTATGCAATGCTCTTTAACAGAAAGGCTTTCCCAGATGTCAAATGAATTAAATTCAAATGTATATATAGATATATATGTATATGCAAACAATAATAACACACTTGGTAAATGCAACAGTTAAATGCATGGATAATAATATGAAATACAAGCAGCAAATAATATGAGCTAAAACTCAAGCAAATAATACGGGACGTCCTGCAAGAGATCAGAAAGATATATATACACTAAATACATCAAATGATTACTTTGGATGTGCACTCTGAGTCACTCACACATCACAAAGAAAACACCTCAAATGACCACAGCCACTGGAACCACGCATCACAATGACACTAGTCAGAAACAAATCACCTCACCTGATCGTTCACTCAACATCCTTTCCAACTCAAGCTGGAGGAGCCCATAACAGCCAGGCAATGGACTCGCGATCAGGACTCATATCCAGATTCTTGTGGCAGTAGGTCTACTCCACAACTGAACTCACAAGCTGGCTGTCAACAACCCTCAGCTTTATAGTCTCAAAACACACTGGAAGGTTCGAAAGTCTTTCCTTCTGCACCAAGGATACTTACTGGAACAGGACAGTTTCCAGGCAAGCATTCCACAGCAAGAAGGAGTTCCCTCTAAATTCTCACATGTTCCAGCCTTTATCTTGACGAAGATTACGAAAGCCTTCTAGGGTACATTAAACAATTTCTCACAAAACAAACCTTGAACGTGATTAACCCAAGCAACTTGCAAACACTCTGGGGGCCTGACTGTGCGCGCAGGAGAGCACAAGCAAGGCAGAGTCAGAATTCAGGATGACATGCGGCCCTGTCAAAGTCAATAGTAAGAACTTCATAATACTTCCCAATGTACAACACAATGCACATTTGTGCACCACTGCCTATAGCATCACATACTTCATCTCTCAATGTACAACATAATGCACATTTGTGCACCACTGCTTATAGCATCACATACTTCATCTCTCAATGTATAACACAGTGCACATTTGTGCACCACTGCTTATAGCATCACATACTTCATCTCCCAATGTACAACACAGTGCACATTTGTGCACCACTGCTCATACCACTGCACTTCGAGACCAAAAAGTACATTCCACACCTCTCTCTCATGCTTTCAAATGCACAGCCCACACGTTCTGTTCTTGGCAAGGCTGTTCTACTCTGTGACAGCGCCCACTGTAAGACTGCAAGATTACAAGAACGTAACCTTCAAGAGAAACAAGGCATATGCAGGACGTCGTACATTCATGCTAGGGTAAAGTAAAACACCAAAGTCAATTGAAATGATGTAGTCAAAGGTCATCACGTGGTGTCAGACCATAAGAGTGCCTCTAGCACTTCAGTTACCTAGCATTGCCACAGTATGTCACTTAGCTTAGGAGATTACCAACTCGGGTGAAAACCTTTCACCAACACCTTTGCTTTTCTGAAACCTGTGATACATGCAGTATGCCCCCTTATAGGCACACCTTGTCCTGGGTGCTAAACTGGCAGCCACAAGGTCTGGTATACTGGAGCACCAAGCCGCCATAGTTGATATGGGAACTGTGAATGGAACTCTGCTGCTTCTGGGTCGTGGTACCTGAAAGCCTGCATCTTAAAATGAGACAAATCATCTGCTGCATTGTTCAATACTCTAGTACTTGTTTGGATTTAAAATTGACATTCAGCCTCAAACATAGCAGTATGATTTCCTTCAATAGTCTAAAGATCATCTTACACTTGGCCGCTTGCTGATTAATGCATTCCACCACAGTCATGTTGTCTGACCAGAATACCACTGATTGATTGTGGATCTGCTTTGGCCATATTGTGAGGGCTACCAAGATAAGAAAAAGCTCTAGGAAACCAATGTTTACAACCAGACTCCACCCAGACTCCTGGCCACCGCTGGACACACCAAGATGCACCCAAAATGGTGCCAAAGACCGCACTGTCTGCAGAATCTGTAAACAGACCTAACTCCTTATTGGTGTTGGCGGGGCTTGGTCATACTCCTGCCCCATTGAAACCCCTCAAAAATACTTCTCTGATTCTCATATCCTTCTGGACCTCACTTGACAACCTAGTATGATGGTGCCTCAACTTCAGGCCAGACATGACCCGCACAATTGACCTGGAAAATGGGACGCTCATGGGTATGATGCAGAGAGCAAAATTCAACTGCCCCACCACCACCTGTAAGTGATGTTGTGTCATTTTCTTGGCAACCAGACATTCCCCCAATGCCCTTGTGAACACCTTGACTTTCTCCTGGCAGAGCCTAGACACGCCTGCCTTGGAATCCAATTCTATCCCCAGGAATTCAATTGTTGTAGCTGCCTTCAGGTCTTTGCTTGTGCTCGCAGTAACCCAAACATTCCCATCAATTCCTGGAAGATTCTAACGCCTTCCCGCACTCCGCTGTTCCAGGTGAACCCAGAAACAGGAAATTATCCAAATAAAGCAGTGTCCACTGGTGCCCCGATCTCATCTCGGCCTAAATACCCACTCCAAGAAAGTCCTAAACCTCTTGAAGTAAGCACAGGAGACGAACATACCATGGGCATACATTTGTCAAAGTAGAAGGCACCCTCAAATTGGAAACCCAGTAAATGAAAGTCATCAGGGTGCACTGGTAGCAGCCTAGAGGCGAATTCTATATCCGCCTTTGCTAACAATGACCCAGGTCTCTGCTCCTGAAGCATTGTAATCTCCTGATCTAGCAAGGTGTACTTGACTGAGCACAATGCCCCATCAATATACTCATTTACAGATTGACCTCTAGGCGCTGACAAGTTGTGTATCAAGCAGTACTCCCATGGGTCTTTCTTCTGGACCTCCTCTAAGGGGGAACACATGAAATGCTCCAGCGGGATAGAATCAAAAGGACCTGCTACCCTCCCTAGATTCTTCTCTTTCAAAATCTTACTCCTGGCAATGATAGGATTAGCCCTTAGTGACTGCTGGTTTTTGCAGTATGGTGCGACCACACAACCCTCAGCTGAGATCCTGAATACATTCTTAAAACCCTCGTACAATGACTGAGCCGCCAATGTGTTGCTGTAAACATTCAACCATGACACCATTGCTTGCCAGTTAACTGGGGAGGGTGCCTTGACCAATAGTTGGTGCTTATCCAAGTTTTTTGTGACCTCTATCCTTTGTCTAAATAAAGCACTTGGACTCTGGGTGTGAGGTTAGGCCTCAGAAAGAACAACAGTGCTTCAATTTGCACATCCCTGGGACTGTGGAGCAAGATCTTTTATTGAAGTTCCATCATGACCCCTTCTTTGCCCCACCCCCATATTACCATTTTCACCAGAGCCAGCCAGAAAGGGCTGACTTGGAGCAGCCTCAACCTTCTGCGACTCAATGAAGCGCAGCCATGTGTTCACATCGATCTGATCCTACTTCAGCATGGGTCTAGTGGCCTTAATTCGCCTGAATTCTTTGTCATAGTCCATCTACACAGTGCCTCCAAACTCATCATGCGCACAAACTACCCTATTCTGGAAGCACGCCAATTGTGCTCCCAGGGTTGGCAATCACTCTGCCATGAATGCCTGGAAAATTGAGAAACCCTTGACCCAATTTATCATTGTCTCCTCCACCCTACTCTTGTAAGGCCAATGCCTACACTCCCTAGAATGTGAGCACTCCCTGTATTGTTTGCTCTCTTCCCACTCAATCACATCTGCAATTAACTCACACATATCTATCTACATAATTGCCTTTCCAGATCTTCTCCTTCATAACTGTAGGCACGTGTCTGCCCAACTGATCGTACTCAGAAAGCACATCCCCCAAACCCATGCTTGGCAACGGTACCAACATACCTGCTGACATAGGCTCCTTGGGGAGGGGTAGGGCTCAGAAAGCTGCCTTGTGAGGTACCAGCCACTACTGATCCCTGTGCCACCTGACTAGCTGATGCAGCACCACCAGCCACTCCCACAGGCGCACCTACCACTCCCCTTTGCCCTTACACAATCCAGTTGGGCCCCGAACCTCCTAGCCCCTTCAACATAGTCGCTCTCCACTACACCAGCCAAAGCACCCCCCCCCATTAGTGGTGCAGACAACATCCCTACCTTCGAAAGTCAAGGCAAAACACAGGCTAAATTTGCTACCAACTCCGGCTGCCCCGTGCTGACTGCTGTTGTTCACCGCCAGCACAATCACTGCAGGAGAGCTGCACTTTTCTTCACCACCACCTACACTGCCCCCCCGCACCACCTCAGGGGTGACCCGCAGTCCTTGAACCCCTTCACTACTTGTCCCTTGTCTCCTACCACGCTTCTTCACTGGGCGGAATGCCACCCGTGGTGCAACCCCAGGAGTTCTAGGCCTTTCTGCCGGAGCTGCTGGCTCTACAGGCTGCCCCCCTTGTGGGCCCTGTGGGCAAGAGCGCCAGAATCTCATCCATCGCATCCATTTTGTGCTCCATTCTGTGCATCACTGCATCCATATTATTACTAGAATGCGCACCCTTGGTGCCCTTCCTAGCTCCACCTGGCAACCTTGCAGAGCCAATAAACACCTTTGATCCAGTAGCAACCCTGGTGCCTCACAGCTAACCCTTTAACAAAACCACTGGTTTAGAATCTCCCAAGGCAACTCCAAACTTTCACAGCAAATTACCAGGACTATGCCCCTACTCCAAATGTAGCACCAAAGTTCCTCAAAACTCAGCCCTCCAAGCACTACTTGAAATCTGCCCAGAAAAAAATCCCTTTGACTGCTTGCTGAATGATGCACTTGTGAGAAACGAACTCAGGATCTCCTGTTTACTAGAGCAGTGCTTTCAACACTAAACAACCACTCTGTCTCAAATCTAGAGAAATTAAAAAAAATATTAAACTTACCTGTTTGCCGTGTCCTCCTTGCCGCTCCTCCTGGTAGAGTCTCTCCTCCAGGAACAGGAAGCAGCCTGGAAGCACCCAGGCTTTTTGGGGATTTTGAAAATCTGTTTACCAGAAGACAGCAACAAACATTAAAATCCGGTACCAGAAGTTTTCTTTTTCACATTTTAAAATAGCAGACATTATATTCTCTATGTTTCTTATTAGAAAAATGAAATGTTTTTTTTCACAGTTTGTTTCTGAGGTGTAAAATCTTTCTGTTAAAAGCAATGATTTCAAGTAATTATGCAAATAAAATAATTCATTCATTCATTCCCTTAGAGTGTTGAGAGAAAGAGAAAAAATAAAGTTCCCTGAATGCGAACAGTGGAAGAATACAAGTCATCTAAACGAAAGTTTGGTACAGAGTGTTTGCTCCAAGGGGGGAGAAAACTTAAGATGAGAAAGGCAAGCCATTGAGTAAGAAGTAAGCAAATGAGAATGGCATTAAAGCCAACTGCAACTTTGCAATGATTTCAAGTAATTATGCAAATAAAATAATTCATTCATTCATTCCCTTAGAGTGTTGAGAGAAAGAGAAAAAATAAAGTTCCCTGAATGCGAACAGTGGAAGAATACAAGTCATCTAAACGAAAGTTTGGTACAGAGTGTTTGCTCCAAGGGGGGAGAAAACTTAAGATGAGAAAGGCAAGCCATTGAGTAAGAAGTAAGCAAATGAGAATGGCATTAAAGCCAACCTATCATAAGCAATGGGCTGGCTCTGCGCCCACTGTAGGACCACAAGAGGCTCTCGCCCACAGACAGTTAAAAACTGTCTGGTAGGTGATACCTAAAAAAGACTTCTGTGATCAGCACGAAGAAACATAAAATACACAAAAAACAGAGTTAGACTGTGACTTCAAAAGTAAACACCTATCGTGGTGTGAAAAAAAAATAAACCTCAAGATTCAGTGATTTTACATATTAATACATTTAACATTCACCTACTCGTAGATAAATCTAAACTCATCTGACAAATACATACACATTTCAGTTTGTCATCACTTATTGAACAAAAGAATTGCCAACTGTCAGAAGTCCACCTGTAAGAACCAGCACCATTGATCCGGAGAACAAACTGACTGGTGGAGACTCAAATGAAGTACAGTGTACAAGATCTGAAACCACCCACTAGGGATCCTCTGATCTAACACAAGGGAGCCAGCTGCTCTAAATATGCCAATACACATGTATAGAATAGTGCAAAACCTTCCTGGTCACAGGAGATACTATGACAGTTAGTACAGCAATAGCAAAGCCAAAATGAGACAAACAAAACACTCTCCAATTGTGTGACGTAACAAGATTAATGCTATCTCTTGGGGGCAGCGGGGGGCTTAGTCTAACACTCCCCATTCGTGAGGGGACAAAAATGACATTTCCCAGCTCTACAAGGTGGACATATTGCCCCTATACAGAAAGCTGGTTCGATAAAGTGTTTTATATGTATGTAATCAGGCTTTCAATCTTATAATTCTTCCATCCGTTTCTGAGACCAAGCACTAGAGAATGATATCCTAAGCCACAGTCCTTTGTTTTTATGGAACTGAATAAATCAGTCCTTAATTTGAGCCGTGGTTTTCGGTGCTCGGCATAGGCACTTAATTGTGAACACCAGCACGTGTGACAATCTGCCACAAGGTGGCGCTGTCTGGGTAATTTAAAGATGACCACAACAATGGTTAATTATTAATTGAATATGCATTAAAAATTACTATTATCTGCCACCTGAGCCATTCTTATAGCTTTAGGGGCCTGAAATAAACAGAATTGTCACACTTGTAGGAATGTGATGGTTAGTAGTTGTGTTGTTACTATCATTGGCAGAATGGCAGGGGCAATGTGTGGTGCAAGCAGCAGTGGCTTCCTGATGAGAGCCTTGGCACTTATTTTTTATAATTTAAGCACTGGGATAAACTGACCTATTGTCAAGCAAAGGAATCGGACAGACCACTCAGGCATGTACATTCCCCTAGAGTACACTAACCACATTATCTATCTTGCAAGCACTATACTCTGAGACTTGCTCGATACAATTAGCTCTCTGATCTGCAACATATACCTCAACACCACAAGCTATCTTAAAAAGTCTGTTTGTGACTATTAGAGGCCAGCCAGAACAGAAGTTGTGTACACTACTACAAGCTTGAATGAAGGAGTGTCTTTTGGAGTAGCATAGCCAGCTACCAAATAACTATACCCAAGTCAGACATACATAGTTCTACAAGTACAAAAAGTACATGTGACCCCTGCTTCTATATAGGTTTCGCATGAGCATGTCTTTTGAGTAGTCAAGCATGAAGGATAACACAGGAACACACACTGCAGAACAAACATTAGCAAAACCAATAGGTCTTGCCTTTGCAAGATCTATTGTCTTTGTCAGTGTGCTGTGGTGTCGTGTGGTGTGGCCTGTCATTGTATAGTTTAGTATGACATGGTGTAGTATGGTATTGTATGGCCTGTCATTGTGTATAGCATGTTAAGGAATGCTATTGTATGGTATGGTATGGTATGGTATGGCCTATCATTGCATCATAGTGGTATGGTATGGTATGGTATGGGCTGTCATTGTATCATAAGGTATGGTATTGTATGGCCTGTCATTGCATACTATGGTATATCATTGTATAGTATTGTAATTGTTATTGCATTTATATAGCACTGACTATCCCAGACGAGGCGTTGAAACACTTTACACTAGGCAGCACACTGCTCCAGAGCCCAGTTTTAGTGGTTAGTCCAGTGTAATTGGTTAATGTTAGTAATTAGAATTACTCTTGTGCGCTCAGCAAACCATTCCATGCATTCAGTCCAGTTTATTTGTGATTACATAAATGGAGGGGTTATGTGAGTTCATGCACATGGTTGATGGCGTTAGTAGATGCCTTTGAAGAGATTAAGTATTGTTAGATTGCAGGAGTATGACTTTCATGAAGGAGAGGTTGTGATCTTGCATACGAGTTGTGGACAGTTTTCTGAAATACAATTATTGAGGTTAAGGCAAACATGCATGTGACTTTAAGAAGGTTGGGCTCAGAGAGAGGAGGCATGCAGAGTATGGAAGGGGGGGGGGTTGAAAGAGAAGTGGAGAGGAGAGGAGACAATAAGAAGTTTTAAATAAAGATCAGTTTTCATGTAGGATTTAGAAATATTGAGGTTGATTTTAAGACAGCATGCAATTCAAGAAAGAAAGACTGTAGAAAGTATCAGCCTTCTGATAGGTTCTAGAATCAGGCGAAAAGTCTATCTACTGAGTGGCTTCCTGAGGACTACTGCTCCACCAAAGTCAGCTGATCAGTGCAGGGGGTGCAAATCATAAAGTAATGGCTGGATGCACATATTATGAAACATCAAGAGCTTTCAGCTATGTTTGAAGGAAGCAGTAACCTCTTGATCATAGCAATGTTTGAAATTATATGGGTAAATAATGCTAACATTGAAAAGGAGATTCTGCAAATGCTAGAGTGGATGTCTGGGGATATTTATCCTCAAGTGTGGCTCATGGTACTAGTTATAACAAGCAAAACAAGATCCCTTTGGATGCCCCTAGATATTGCATGGACATACCCAGAGAGGAGAAGTGTATTGCCTTCATTCCTGAGAGTAGGGGGGGCGGAGATCTAGACACCTAGGCAGGGTTCATGGGCAGTAATACCAAAAAGGAATAGAGTTTTTGTGCACCTGTTAGGCAGTAGAATACAGCCACAATGGGGTGCATTTGGCCCCTCGAGCCACTGGATTTCAGTGCACCAATAGTAGCTAAAACCCTTAGCCCTAAAGTGCCAGACGGGGGCAGCAACACAGAGAAGGGATGTGTGGAAAGGGGAAAGAAGGACCATGTGCAAGGGGGAGAAGAAATAGTACCTCAATCACGTAGGGAGCAGTGGACAGCCACTAATAAAGTAATCATAATCAATCTATACGTGGTCCATGCTCCAGAGAAAGGAACGGATGAGGGTAGTAAGGCTCTGGCCAATTAGGAGGCAGCAAAGAAGAGTGACAATGAAGCCAACAAATGGTAAGCAATGGGAGGGTTCCAGGGCCTTTTTGTAAACAATACATCTGGCAAGACAGACCTAAAAAAAACGGGGCTTAGAAGGTCACAAGATCAAATACTGGCACAGCCAACTCAGCCTTCCAAAGGTCGAGATATTGCATTAAACTGGGTAATAGTATCACATTTTATTTCACAAGCGCTTAGATACGGTATAAATGCAGTCTAAAGCAGTAAATAAACACACATTGATGTTACAGAAGGAAAAACGTTACTTGCATATTAGCAGTGTACCATTTTATCTCTGTGAGGACTCCGTGGCTTCCATCTGTAAACGGCTTCCTTGCTGTTCACTTCTGCCATAGAACCTGAAGGGTTGGGCTGTTCGCCTCGCTCTTCTTGACACTGGGGCAAATGTGCACCCCAAATCCCAAACCCATGAACTCAAATACAGTCTCCCTGCTGCACGTCAGGGACGAATGAAGCTCACTTTTCATCCCTGGCTAAATGGTGTCCCTGCTTTACTGTTTCGAAATCATGAATGGAAACACTGAGTTTGAAATTCAGAGGTAAATTTACAAGAATTTAAATGTCAGAACATGATTTAAAAAGCTCTTGTAAGCCTTGAGAAAGCGCAAGCGGGA
>CAWUFW010008682.1:630000-632500 GCA_963921515.1 Calotriton arnoldi | reverse complement strand
TTTTGATGATGTTATCAATTTTTTCATTGATTACTTCTCCTGCATACATGAATGAATGAGCGATGTACAGATCTGGAGCTGCCCTGAGATACAATAAACTATTGACTTTGTTTAGACCAATTGTTGTATATAGTTTTGGTATACTGAGGCTCCCAAATGATCTTTTCGAATATAGGAGACCATCACATGTGTATGCAGGAAGGTGTAGAAAATGTTTGACATACTTTTTTATTGTTTGATCCAGAACATTTAAAGTTTTAGCTTCTGTTCCTGTCATTTTCAATTTAAATGACAGTTTAGGGATCAAGTACTGACACAAAATTTCTATTTTCTGCGTGGGCTTAAGTTGTAGATTATCAAGTTTTTGAGCCCAATTAACAAGAACCTAATTAATTTTGTTGTTGCTTGTATGGCCAGTGTGTGGATCAAAGTTCAATCCGAGGTATCTCTCACTTTTTCCTGGATGAATGTTTTCAATATTTTGTTTTTCAAATTGCCATGGTTTACAGTTGTAAATCAGGATTTTATCTTTATGGTGACTGATATAAAATCCATGTGTCTTTTTCACATTAAGTTTTAATCCTGTTGTTTTACTGAATTTTTAAATGATTTTCAGATTTGTACTCATTCCTTCCCAGGTGCTGCTGAGTGCTGCGATGTCATCGGCAAAGGCGAGAGCGGTGATTTGCTCAATAAGACCATCAGATCCGAATGTGAAGCCCTTGCCGTCTTTCTGAAGATCACAGATCAGAGGATCCATGGCAATGTTAAATAGCAGTGGGGATAAAGAATCACCTTGTTTAACCCCAGATTTCATTGTTATTTCAGGAGTTGCTTCGTTGTTCTTTCCCTTGAAAGATGTTGTTGAGTCAGTGTATAAGTCTTTTATCATGTCTCTGATGTATGATGGAACTCTGTGCCTTGCGAGACTCTGTAGAATGTGACCATGGCTGACAGAGTCAAAGGCTTTTGAGATATCTATGAACACAACTGCTAATGAGTGACTGTTTTTTCGTGCCCCTTTTATGATATTTTGTAGAAGAGTCAGATTCTCGAGACAACCTCTCACCTTCATGAAGCCTTTTTGTCTCCTATTCAATTCAACAAAAAATGAGAGTCTTTTAGTTAGTATTTTTGTGAATAACTTCATGAATGCAGTACCAATGGTAATTGGACGCCAATTACTGATTTTTTTAAGTTCACGAATCGGTATATTCTTAGGTATCAATATTGACCGGTTCTTTTTGATACTTTCTGGTACTCTTCTCATCGATAACCAAGACGACAAAATTCTGGGCAGCAGTCTTGGTTGCCTGTTATGTACTTTATTCAAGTCATTCAGACCAATCTTATCAGGCCCCACTGCTTTCTTTAAATCTGAGTCATCGAAGGCATTAGTTATTTCGAGCAGTGTAATTTCTTTACATACATTTCTAATTTCCCATTCATCCGGTATCCGATCAATCGGTATGAATTTAGGGTTTTTCTTGTTTTCTTTTTCAATTATGCCTTTGTAGTATTGGAAAATTTCATCAGCACTGATTTGGCAAGTGGCATCTTCTGCCCCATCAGTGATAATCCTGGCAATTTTCTTTTTGTCTTTTTTAAACATTGCCTGGTATTCTTTATAGCTGCCCTTTGCTTTTGCATAATTTTTCTTGTGTGTCTGATTAAGCCTTCCGTTTTTCTTGTCTTTCTTTGTTATCTTGTTTTCTACTGAGGCTTTCTGGTGCTCATCTTGAGCAGAGTTCATAGGCTCATTATTGAGTTTGCTTGCTGATTATCTATGATTTGCTGGTACAGGACTTATATCAGTGGTCTTTTCTGAGATATAAGTCACTATCTCAACCATCAGATCCATAGCAGCATCGTGTTGCTCTATGTTTTGGGTGTACTTCTCGACTTCTGTGATTCTATCTTCCAGCTCAACAAAGTTCTTGATTTTTTGCGCACGTTTGCAATTGATAAAGTCTCTGCGCTTTTCTGTTGTTACTTCCACTGTAACCTCCGGTTCATCGCAAGAGTCATTCTCGGAAACACTTGATGCTTGCAGTACATCTTTTGCCGATTTTTTACTCTTATCTCTTCTATTTCTTCTTTTTTCTGCAATTTGTTTTCTGTTTTTATTGTCAAAATGTGGAACCATCAGCGCATTAATATTTCTCTTGTTCTCATACACTTTTTCCAATTCTGCTAATAGCAGTATTTCTTCCTGTGACCATAATTTTGATGGTTTGCTGCTTGCTAGAGCTGTTAGTCTAGCCTCATTTTGCGCTCTTGGATGCGCATGCCGAGCATGTTGTGAAACTCCAATCTTTGTTCCGAATCTGAGGTCACAGAAGCTGCACAGGAATGGCAGCACTCCTTTTTGAGGTCTTCCTTTACATTTGTCATAATGGCATGCAATATTGTGGTATTCGGCTTCTTTGTCACATTTTGAACAATAAGTTTTGAGATAGAAGCCTTTATGCTTGTTGGAGACATGTTTTCCTAATTCTTT